>PVIC010057202.1:0-10752 GCA_004025085.1 Thryonomys swinderianus
TTCCCAGCCACTAAAATACAGTCTGTCCCCTTGAAGCAGCTCAGTAAAGAGTTATGAAACAGGTACATTTATCAATTACATGTCTGAACCTTAACCTTACATGATTTCCTCCCTCAAATAAATACTTTTCTTGAAGTTTGGAAAACAATAAACCTTCAGTGCTCAATCTCCTACTTGTTTGCAAATGATACCGAATTTGTTTATTCTTTAAAAACTTGGAAAAAAGTGAAGACTTTTTATTTGAATAGAATATAAGATTATAAGAAACTATAGAACTGGGCTGGGTACAGTGGTATATTTCACTTAACCCTACATTCTGGGAGGCTGAGGCAAGAAGGTGATGAGTTTGAGCCCAGCATGGGAAACTTAAGCAAGACTCTGTCTCAAAAATAAAAGCCATGACTAGGTCCATGCATCAGTGTGAAAGCTCTGATTTTGACAAGGCAAAAACAAATCAAAACAAAACTGTTGGATTAGAATCCCTATATACATATAAATAAGGCAAAAATTAACTCACCTTCCAATCACACGTGGGATACACAAGTAAATTCCTTGAAGAGCTAAACAGATAGTGTTTGTAACTGTTGGAAAAATGTAGATATCAAAAAGTAGATAGTGCTGTAACCTATGGTAATGAAAAGAAGTATATATTAAATTCTATTTTTTAAACTATTGTGGATCAGGTACCCTAAAAGGAGCTCTTAAATATCTTTAATACCCTACAAAATTAAAATATTTAAATGTTTTAAGGAACACTAAGTCAAAGAACTTTTTAGGATGCTAAGTGAGATCTAAAGCTGCAAAGGTCTAGAATTACCTGTTGACAACAGGAAGTTCTAGATTTAAGGTCAATGTATGTTAGGGAATTGGGAGAGTCCTTCATAATTTTGAAGTCCTTAAAATGCTATAATATTTAATAGGTTTTTTTGTTTGGAGACTGGGAAAAGGGCAAATCCGGTGAAGATCCTTAGGCACAAATGGCGAATCTCAGCTGTGAAAGCTAAATGAGCCCTTAGTCAGTTCACCCACCTCAACTGGTTCTTTTCTTTTCTTTCTTTTAATTGAATTCTTTATTGGTACTTTTTATATACAGTTCACAATCACACTCAACATTGGAGAATTTGTACCAGTATATGACAGAAGTCAATTCTCATTTTTACCGATATCCCTACCCACCCCCACTTCCCCACCCCTTATATACATGCTATTGTTTTCTTTCCAAATCATATTTATTCTTTCCCCTCACTACATTCCCCCACCACATTCCCTTTGAATATTACTTATTTTACAAAATGTATCTTACATTCTAAAATTCATTTACATCTACAGGTTCTCGTACCAGAGAAAAGATACAGTATTTACATATGTGTGATCTATTAATTTCACTTATTATTGTGTCCTCAAGGTGTATCCATCTGCAGATAAATGAATGAAACTTGTCATTCTTTATGGCACAGTAATACTCCATTTTATAAACACTGGTTCTTTTCTATTAACTCTTTCGATTATCCTCTTTCCTGACTCCTCACTTTGCCTTCGGGGAGGGGCTCCTTTATTCATTATTTCCATGCTAATATCTGACACTGGGGAGGGAATGTAAGTCTGTCGAAGTCTCACAGGGAGTTATAAGCAATATTTTTTATTCCAAAGTGTAGTAGACTTCTTAGTTGATTTATTTTCTTGTTAGTACCAGGTTCTGATAACTACAGAGAAAGCTCTGTGTCTACGTAGATTCTAGACCTATGTTATTTTATGGATGCCAGGGTCCATCTCTCCTTTTCACTTTGAGGGTGCCTATTTGGAGAATATCTGAGGGGTGAGTTTGTGTAGAGGAGACCCTCCTAGTTTGATCTTCTCTGGGTTGGGTTAGTAGTAGATCTTTAAGAGCAGCTGTGAGAAACATGCACTGTGCGAGGGGCACTTCCAGTCCCACCTGTTTCCTTTCATCTCCACCCTTACTCTAGATAATTCTTGCCTGTGATTATTTTTTTCTTCCAAAAACTCTCTGTGTGCAGCAGCACATAACAAGGTTTGCTTGCTTTGTCACCTGACATAGACACAGCCTCATTTCTAGCACATGACAACTAGGTCCTGTTACGTTGCCAGGTGCCAGTATCTATGGGTTGTAGAAAACCTAATCTAATATAAAGAAGCAACATGATACATTAATTTGAAACATCACGGTTATGTAAATGACTTAAACAGTGAAAGACAGTGGCATTTTTATTTATGATACAACATAAGACAGAATGAACCTAGGAATCCTGGGATCACGTTTGTGCTCTGTGGAGAAAGAGTACTTTACTGTCATGACCAGTGCTGAGGTGAGGGCCTTTCATCATCGGCGTGACTCCCTTTCACACAAGCGTTATAGGAACTGATTCTTTTCCTTACATTGCCTAGATGTTTTCCTCATGGTTCAAATGTACCTCAGTGTTTTTGCTCGAGAGAGAGAGAGAGTGAGAAAAAGAGAGAGAGAAGAGAGAGAGAGGAGAGAGGAGAGGGGAGAGAAAGAAGTAAGGAAGCCTGCTTACTCATTGTTTAAGGTCTAGACCTTATGACACTGAGGAACATTATTACATGTATTCTCTGAGGCCCTCGGAAGGGTAGTATCGGATTGGGTGGGTAACTGACCAGAAGCAACTTTAGAGCTAACAAATAAAGGAAGAGAAATTTGGGCTGGAGATTTAGCTCAGTGGTTCTGGTGCTGTCTCACAAGTGCAAGGTCCTGAGTTCGATCCCCAGTAACCACATACAATGCTGGGCATGGTGACTCACGCCCACCAGCCATCAGTATCACATACCACAGTGCCAGGCATGGTGGTGGCTCACGCCTGTCATCCCAGCACTCGGGAGGCAGAGGTAGGAGGATTGCTGAGTTTGAGGCTTGCCTGGGCTACACAGTGAGCTCAGGGCCAGCCTGAAATACAAAGCGAGACCCTGTCGCAAAAAAAAAAAAAAAAAAAAAAAAAAAAAAAAAAAAAAAAGAAAGAAAGAAAAAAGAGAGAAATTTGAGTGGATATTTTAAACTGCCATCAAAATGGCGATCTTCCTTGGAAGGAATTATTTCAACTTAAGTGTAAAACATTCCAGTGTTCCTGACCTTGGAGAAATTCTCCAATACAACATCTATGTGGTTTATTAACCCCAGTTTATTTATTAAATATCTTAGTTTCATTGCCTGGAGGGCTTAAGTTAACCAAACACTGACATATGTACTTTTTCATCATTATTTTGATACTCATGCTGTGTTTTGTAGTGTTTCAATGATGTATAGTCAATCTTGGACATTAATTAAACTTCCTTTTTTCATGTGCACTGACATTACTCAATTATTAACTGGCACGATTTTTATTATTATGTTAGACTGAAGTTCTATCACAGAATCTATCACAGAATCATTTTCTTTATCCTTCCTTTCCCTTAAACATGTTCTTACATGTTCCTTCTCTGTTCATAGAGATAAAGAATCATTTTAAAAGGAATGAATAACCATGTGTCCTATGTAGTCTTTACTGCTTTTAAAACTGCTTTTGAAACTTATTTAACAATAATAATCATTTGTTCCCTTTTGGTGGAGTGGGTGTGAACAACCTTTCTTGGGGTGAACTCCAAGCCTTCTATTCACCCAGTGCGGCTAATGGCTGATTAACTCTTCTCCTTCCTGGCAATGAGTTTTTCCACCACTTTTACTACTCATGTAATTAACTTTGGGCCTTGGGGACTTACTAATTGGAGCCCTGACAATCTCCTACTGCTAGAGAGACTTAAATTGGTAAAACCACAGAGAGGCACTTTTCACAGGGAAAGGATGACTTATGATCTCCTCCTACTCAGACAGTGCCAGGCCTCGGTGCTTAGTACTTCCTAATCCTTCAACATTCTAATCCTCAGTTCTATTATTGAGAAGAAAAGAACCCACATGGTCTCCTGGAAAGTTGGCATGAGTGGCCTTGTGAGCATGAAGCAATCAAGTACTTCAAAATGTTTATTTCAAAAAACTTGTTTAGCTTCTCTGAGGCGCAATATCTAGCCTTGAAGTCAATGAACTTTTCCAGAATGCTAGCATAGCTTTCTGACTAGGTCACTGCTGTGATAGCTTGAAAGAGTAGTTGTACTTTATAAAGTTAAATATTTTTTAGAAGTCGGAGACAATTGGAGAGAATCTGAATCGCTGTGAAATACATCACAAATTATATAAATCTCTCTTGATAAAAGTGCTCCAAAGTGCAAATGTCAGTTTATCAACATATTGTAAAACACGAGCCGGTGGGAGCGCTCCGTGTGAAATGAACATTTCATGAATGAAGGAGGGAAGCGTCATTTGTGTCCTTCGACTAGAGTAACGGCAAAGATGACACCCGGGCACATCTTGCCAATTCAGCTTTGTTTTGCATGAAATATTATCAAGGGTTGGATGGTGTTTGTTTTTTACTGGTGAATAAAAAGTAGGGCCTTATTTCCGGAAATTAAAATGAAGGTTCTTTCAGAGTTCCAAAAATATTATCGAAACTCTGCCAAGATGAATATGGTCAAAGTTTCCATAAAAACATAATTTCATGAGAGTTATGTCTATTAAGATACAAATAAAAATACTTAGTTCTCTTTTCTCATACGCACACCCTGGGGAGGTTCATTTGGTGATCATATTGATCGTGTCACCACTGCTGGTATAACTGTCATTGTTGTCTGTGCAAAAATGTTAAGGTTTTATCTGGTTTAATCTCAGACAGAGCAATCATATGTAGTACTCACCTATTGACTTTGTGTATTTTTGTTGTACTTTTGACTACCTGAAATGTTTGGTAGGTATTTTAGTTATTTTTCCATTTCGAACAATGAATTAGTGAACCACAGAGGAGAAAAGGGAAAAACAAATGCTTCAGTAAGTAAGTAAGAGCTAAACTTCAGGTCTTCAACATTAAAAATACCTCCCTGTAAAACATTGAATTTAATCTGGCGATACCAAATGTGGTTGCGTTTAATATAGTCAAATTCTTTTTTTTTTTTTTTCAAACATTTTGCTTTAATTTTCAAAACCTGAACTGGACCCTTCACCTGGTAAGGAAAACTAAGCTTTTGGAAACAAGGTCAAATCTAGACTTGGAATCTCTGAGTCTGCCCAAGAGAGCCCGAGAAGGAGGCGCGGTGATTGGGGCACTTCCAAGCACTGTGCCGCCTTTCAGAGATAGCATCGCTGTAACCAACACCGCTGTCTCATTAGCGCAAATTCTAATCTGGCTTTGTGCAAGATTTTCCATTCAGTCCTTGGGTATTGTCCTGCGGTAGAGAGATCTGGCAAACGATACTGGGGTGACCTCATTCCTCTGAAACATGGGCTCCGGCCAGAATACAAAATGGAAATGTCTTGCGGGGAAAGGAAAGGCTGGGAACCGCACTCGTCAGAGAGGCCGCTGGAGTGAACAATTGGAAAATGATCATCTCAGGACAGAATTTGCCTCCCTTTTTGGATGAGCTAACAGGTGATCCAGTTCCAAGTAGACTGATTAGGAAAAGAGTTTAACGAACACAGAAGTATTGAACTTAGTGGTAGTGGGCTATAAACTAAAGTATCTGTTAACGCAAAGCAACATTTGCCAAGGTCATTTACCGTGGCACAGAACCACACAAACTCAGTACACCTGACATCATATTAAGCTTATTGTTATTGCAGCATATTTTTTGTAACATTCAGAACAAAAATAAAGTTCAAAAATAGCTTTAGAATATTAACATAACTAAAAGGTGAGAATAAATTATATGCCCAAATATCTTAGAATATCCACTTCTTAGTTATAATACGATTTGCTACATATCACCTATAGAATCAGACTGGAATTGTCAGTTGTAAAGGATTAACCTATTTGAATACTTTACTGCTGTGAAAGGCAGACACGCTGACACACAAAAAGATAAGTGAGTCGAAAGCATATGTAAGTCTATAGACAAGGTAGTAAAATATATGGAAATGTTTACAATAATGTATATCAGAATTTGTAACACATATAAAATCTGCATTTCTTCCTGGTCAAAGAAAGCAGAAAAAATGGCAATTTAAAGATTTGGTATATAATAATGTGGCAAAAAAAACTGACTAAAAAATGCACATGGGAGCTGGCGATTTAGCTCAGTGGTTCCAGTGCCTGCCCAGCAAGCACAAGGTTCCTGGTTTGATCCCCGGTAACCACAAACAACAATACCGGGTGTAATGACCCACGCCCACCAGCAATCAGTATCCCACACCACAGTGCCAGGCTTGGTAGCTCACACTTGTCATCCCAGCACTCGGGAGGCAGAGGCAGGAAGACTGCTGAGTTCGAGGCTTGCCTGGGCACCATAGTGAGCTCAGGGCCAGGCTGAACTACAAAGCGAGACCCTGTCTCAAAAAAAAAAAAAAAAAAAAAAAAAAAGAAAGAAAGAAAAGAAAAAAAAGTCCACACGGACCTTAATTCATGTATCAGTCTTTCATGTCTTAGTCACGTTTCCTAAGATTTCACAGAAGTTTACAGGTGTTTAGACTTAAATCAACCTGAACCTTCTTACCTGTATCACGAGACTGATGATAAAACGGGCGAAGTGCATGCCATTCAGCAATACAATGGTGCCTTTCCTACCTCAGTGTAATTATTGCACAAAGTGAAGAAAATTTTGGCAAGCAAGGTTGAACTTTCAAAATGGAAAACAACTGGTGCTCTAAAATAGTTTTAACAACCATATCTTTTACAACTTGCAATTATATGGAATCTAAATTTACGTTTTAATGATGTCACTTTCACATCAAGTGATTGACTCCTTTTGAGCTATTGATTTTTTTAGCACAAAGCAGAAATGTCTCATAGCCTCACAAACGGCTTGGAAAAGTGTTGGCCATGCTTTTTGTCTGTCCACTAAGTTTTTTGCTGATTGTTTGCTTTGTGGTACCAGGGTTTGAACTCGGGACCTTGCGCTTGCAAGGCAGGTGCAGGAGTCATGGAGCTAAGTACTCAGCTGTATCCACCGAATTTTTAATGCAGCTTTTAATCCTCTCTAGCCTGTGTTCATCTGACGAATATAAAGATGAACTGAACACCATTTAATCGAGCACAATACCATACCCTTGTATGTTAAATCTGAAATAATGATTTTCTGATTTTAGGACTATGGGAATCACATTCTCTACAGCAACTATATAATTCTTTAAAGCCTGAAAAACAAGAATTCAGACACATTGGTCATTCATAAGCACAAAACTTCATGTAGTTATGGTAATACTGGGGAAGTTTCTAGATTTTATAATCTTGGTTACCTACGTTCCCTCCTGTCGGAATAAATGAATCCCATAGAAATTTTAGACCTGAATCACATTTACAATAATTCCATTAATCCAGTCAAGCTCTGAAGGTATGATTTAATGCCTATGTTTCCTTGTACCAGCTTAGTGTTAAAGTTTATGATGCTGTTTTATTTGTATTGATTCATAAAGCTTTAGGATCCATCTATCAATTACATTTTTTCCTGACTATAAAAATGCCAAGTATTTTTTTCCTTTCTTCTCTAGGTCAGTTAAAGCACTTACATGAATATGTAATATGCATTTACATGAATATATTGACTTTTTAGCTTCATTACTTTTAGCATTATGTTATTGCCTCTTGTCTATAGCACGAGAACCAAGATACATCACATACAGGTACAAATTCTCGATGATGGATATGATCATAATGAATACCTGATACACACCAATAAATTCAATAAGTGGAAAAAATAATAAAAAATGAAATAAAATACTTTAAAAATCTCCCTTCTGTATAATTGTGTACAATCTCCCTATGATGAATGTACTCATTAGGTACTGTAAATATACACTAATAAAAAAGACCATGCACAGTGATCTAAGAGGTAGTTTAGATTTTTCATTGATTTCATGGGAGCAAATTAGTATGACTAATTATAGGTTGTGAGACTAAATCCATCAACTCAAAAGACTGATTTATAGTGATTTGAAGAAAACACTCATGTTAGTTTGAAACCTATTATCTTTGCTGCCCCCCATTCAATCATCTCCCTCTGACAAGGGCGCCCATATTCCTTTGGTAAGCCATGGCATTCCTCTTCGGCCTCAGGCCACGGAGCTCAGGGTTGCTGATGCCCCCCCAGGCGCCACATCAGTCATCCCAGTCGGACCCATTGGCATCTTCCACACCTCTGGCTACTGTGATAGGCTGAAGGGTGGTCACAGAGCCCACGTCATTTAAAAGAGCCCTGAGTCTTGGACTTCTGGTCGACTGCGGGGGAGGGGCGGAGGGAAAAACTCCTACGGGGCTGCAGAGCTAAACGGGGAAGGTGAGACCTCATCTCACCACCTGGGGAAACTGTCCTAGATTGACTTTTAACATCGTGAAAACAGAACCTGAAACACAAAGAATACTCACCACCTCTCCCTGGACTTCACGGCTAATGTCTAGTGACATCTATTTTTTACATGGCTGGTCTGTTTGAGGATTTTCAAGTGGACCTTTGTCGCTTGTGAACAATATAATCCTGATCAATGTCACAGTCTTTTAAAAGGTCTGAAGGAAACTCCACCCCTTGGTGTCTTTAAAGGTGGGACATGTCATGTACAGGGGCAAGTACTCTACAGTGAGCGTTGTCACTATGTCTGCCTAAAATGTACAATGAATGCTTTTCTGTTATTAAAAATTACAAACAAGAACCTTTAAAACAAGGAATAGATACATTGACACCAACTTTAAGTTGCTTGTAACCTGGACAACTTCGGGGACATAAACCCTGATGTTTGTCCTTCCCTCAGCCACGCCGGGCTGTGCCCCACTTCCCGTACATGGCACCCCCTTTCCGTACACACAGTTCTTTACAGGGAGGGCTCTTTTCTCTTTTTCCTAATTGACTGTGTTTATCCCTTACCTTTAAGGTCCAAGAAATATCAGTAGTTTGCCTGTCAGCAGTCACATCCTGAGGACTTCTATTTTGCACAGTCAGTCCGTAATTATTCATTTAACACCTGTGCTCTCTGTCATACTGATTACTCCGTGAGGCGAGGGGGTTGCGGTTGGGTTTCTGCCACTTTCCGTCACCTGCTCGAATCTTGGTGTACCAAAAATAGTCAGTAATAATTTTCTTGTAAAATGCAGGACCTGCAGCCGCCATCTTTCTAACGAAGACTTCTGCTCGGCGCTCTGACTTAGCCCAACTTCTTGCTCCAGAAGACACGACAAGGACTTGACAGAGGACATGGTGATTTCTTTCACTTCTTTCTAGCTGATCTTTCCTTGCCTCTAGGCTTTGTTCAACCTCATTTTTTCCTAAGATTTGGACTCTGCATTTCATGCACTTGTAAATGATAGCTGTAAATTGAGGAGCACCAGTTTATGACATTTTACTAAATAATGACAACATTTCCTGTGAAGTTCATTTTTTTCTATGTGTAATGACTGTTTTTATTAGTATCCTGCTTTGGAGACACCAAGTGATAGCTGAGTTGAAGGAAGGGCAGGGGAATGAGAAAAAAATAAGAATCAAGGTATATCATGTAGAGGTAGAACTTCTCAATGATGAATATAATCATAATGTGTTCCTAAAATGTACCAATAAACTCAATAGAGAAAAAGAACACACCTGGAAAAAAAAAAAGGCAGCTGGACACAGTAGCACAGATGTGGTCCAAGCTAGTTGACAAATGAGGCAGAAAGATTACTTGAGCTCAGAAAAATATAGCAAATCATATCTCTAAAGGAAAAACCCAATGATTCTTAAGTGCTCCTCTTGTGTACGTTGGTAGACTGTGGTTTCCTTGGTCTTAGTCTGTCTTCCTAGAACTAAATACTTTGATAATAATATTCTTATTTACTTCTTCAAATAATCTGAAAAGTTGTTTGTTTGTTTGTTTGTTTTTTTTTGAGACAGGGTCTCACTTTGTAGTTCAGGCTGGCCCTCAGCTCACTATGTAGCTCAGACAAGCCTGGAACTCAGCAATCCTCCTGCCTCTGCCTCCCGAGTGCTGGGATTATAGGCATGAGCCACCATGTCTTGCTTGAAAAGTTATTTTCTAATAATTCTGAAGCATTTCCATTTAGAAATAAAAGTCCTCAAGGTGACTTTTGGAATTTCCCCCTTTTTATCAAGCAATTTTGAAAGACATAAATTCATGCCATTTTCATATAAATAGTTCCTCTTTCCTTCAAAGGTAGTACAGTCATGGTGTGAAAGGAGCAGGGAACGGGGCTGGACTGCAGCCTGCTCTCAGGGGACCAGAGCAGCTGTCCACAGTATCCAGGGTGGGGAGTGTCGCCTGACACACCTGGGTTAACTAGAAACTCATCAAGGGTTACCCTCCTGCCCTATCATAAATCTGAAAACATTTTCTCCATTTCTCAACTTGAAATAAATTTATTGTACAATGAATATAAATGTGATATATAATGAGTATTTCACATTACACATGATAGTCTATGAATAATAAACCATTCTTATGCACTTTCCTCTGAACTCATCTTTATCAGTCACTTTCCTTTCGCCTGGACAAAATATCTGATACTATTTAAAAGAAGAGGCATTTATTTTGGATCACAGTTTCAGAGCTCAGGCCCTGGTCAGCTGCTTCCGAGGCAGAAAAAGTAAGATAGAGGAACATAGCAGAGGAAAGCTACTCACCCGTGGCAGCTAGGACATAGGTGGGGGGTGGATGGACAGATAGATAGATAGATAGATAGATAGATAGATAGATAGATAGATAGATAGATAGATAGATAGATA
>PVIC010057203.1:0-10520 GCA_004025085.1 Thryonomys swinderianus
TCTTTCCCAAGCCCCTCCAAAATGAGTGTAGAGGTAAGTAATAAAGGGAAGAAAAAATATGATGGTAATAAAAAAGGGAAATAAAGTTTATGTATGTAGGGGCTGAGGGTTGTAGGTTGGGTGAGGGCCTGTGAAAAAATAAAAATTAAATTGTATCATATGTTGGTACAAATTCTCAATATTGTATGTGATCACGATATCTAACTGTACCAATAAAGATTCAAATTTTTAAAAAAGAAACATACTAAAACCTCCCTAAAAAACAAAAATAAAAACAAAAACGAGCAGAGACAGAGGAGCAGTCCCAGGATCTCTAAGATCAACTGTCCTCATCTCCTGGGAGTCAGGCAACCTCGGGGTCAGCTGTGCGCATCATGGGGGCGGGGCTTGTGTCCCGGTCGAGCTGAGAGTAGAAAAAAGCTAATGTGGGGACCCTGGGAGACTTGGCGGGCTGCACTGCGAGCCGATGGATCGGAGGGCCCGAAGTGAGGGCTGAGATGCAGGGGCTGCCAACGTGCGCGACTCTGCGGAAGTTTGCTGAAAGCCACCAGTGCGCGTGTGTCCCCACTCACCCGAGGACCCCCGCCGCGGGAGTCGGGGACCAGCCGCCCTCTCTGGCACCGCCTGGCTCCCAGGCGAGCGGCCGTCGCTGAGGGCGGGCTTCGGAGGGAGTCGGAGCCGCAGGCGGCAGACAGTCGCGGAGCTGCAGCTCGCTGGTCCTCTCTCTCCATCACTAAGGTGCCCTCTCCCTCAGATCTCCCTCAGATCTGCTAAAAATGTGGAATCGCGGACTTTTAAATTTAAGATTTTATAATAAGACTTGAAGTTATCTAAATCAGTTTACTTTGTATTTTTGCCAATTTCTTTCTTTCTTTCTTTCTCTTTCTTTCTTTCTTTCTTTCTTTCTTTCTTTCTTTCTTTCTTTCTTTCTTTCTTTCTTTCTTTCTTTCTTTCTTTCTTTCTTTCTTTCTTTCTTTCTTTCTTTCTTTCTTTCTTTCTTTCTTTCTTTCTTTCTTTCTTTCTTTCTTTTTCTTTCTTTCGAGACAGGGTCTCGCTTTGTAGTTCAGGCTGGCCCTGAGCTCACTGTGTAGCCCAGGCAAGCCTCGAACTCAGCAATCCTCCTGTCTCTGCCTCCGGAGTGCTGGGATTACAGGCGTGAGCCAACACGCCTGGCCCTGCCAATTTTTTTTGAAAACAAAAATGTTTTGTTATATTTTCAGTGGAAACATATCTATTTTAAATATATAAATGGGCCCGGTTATTGTTTTACTATTAATTTGCCTTTAATGAAAATACCTATGATGTAAACTGTTCACAAAGATGCTGAGGGTGCTGTACTATGTTATTTCCACTGTCGGATTCCAGTATTGTCCTGTACTATAACTACGATTATGACTTCAGAATCATTTTTGTGTCTCTTAGCATTCCAGTCCTTGTTTTCCAGTTTGAAATTCTTGAGCTCTTCAGCTGAAGCTCAGGTGGCATCTTCTGCTCCCCTCCGGTGCTTCACCAGGGCGCCACCATGCCCACCTGCAATGCCACTGGCCGCCCATCCTCCTTCATTCTGCAGGGCATCCCTGGCATGGAAGACAAACACAGATGGATCTCCATCCCCTTCTCCTCCATGTACTTCATCACCGTGCTGGGGAACTGCGCCATCCTCGTCACCATCTCCACAGAGCGCTCTCTGCACAAGCCCATGTTCCTGCTCCTCTGCCTGCTGGCCCTCACGGACCTGGGCATGTCTACAACTACCGTTCCGAAGGCCTTGTGCATCTTTTGGTTTGGCCAGCGCAAAATCAGCTATGAAGGCTGCCTGGTTCAGTTGTTCTTCATTCATTCCATCTCTGCCATGCAGTCAGCTGTCTTGACCTCCATGGCCTTTGACCGCTATGTGGCCATCTGCCAGCCCCTGCACTACGCCACCATCCTCTCCAACAGCCGCATCGGGCTCCTCGGCCTAGTGAGCTTGGTGAGAGCCATCCTCCTTATTCTCCCCATGCCCATCCTCCTCCAGCATAAGCCCTTTTATGCCAATCGTGCCATTCAAACCACCTACTGTGAGCACATGGCCGTGGTGAAGATGGTGTGTGTGGACACCACAGTCAACCGGATGTACGGCCTGGTGGTGGCTTTGCTGGTTGTTGTGCTAGACATCTCAGCGATTGGTTCATCTTATGTGCTAATCCTCCGGGCTATAATGCGTCTCTCTTCTAAAGAAGCCCACCACAAAGCAGTCAACACCTGCACCACACACATCTGTGTCATGCTGATCTCTTACACCCCCTCACTTTTCTCTTTCCTTACTCACCGCTTTGGGCAAGGCATTCCCCCTCACGTCCACACGATTCTTGGCAACCTCTACTTTCTTGTACCTCCAATGCTCAATCCTATTATCTATGCGGTAAAAACAAAGGAATTTTGGAACAAAGTGACCAAATTTCATTTCTGGATCAAGGGCCTCATAACCGTCTCTCATGGCCAAAAGCTTATTTGAGAATCCAGCAACTGTGACTATGAAGAAGAAATATAAAGTGTACAGTTTTGTAGAAATTTGTCTTGGGGTAGAAAGTTGCGATGCTTAAAGATTAGGTACCGAAATGTTTTTTTTTTTTTTTGGACAGAGAAGTGGATATCCTATGAACTTTTTGGTCTCATTTATTCCAAAGCAGGACAGGTATCCTCTGTGAAATAAAATCATGGCGCCAGTTCTCTGTATCTGGCAGGGAAGATTATACATGATAATGTACCCAAAAGCACTTGAACAACACACTGACCTCAAGTAAGGTGGAGCGTCGTGTTCTCATACGGGAAGAAAAGAGAATGCTCCAGGCAGGGGCAGAATACTGCTGACCTTGCCGAGGCACACCCCGGGAGCGTGCCGTTCTCGGTGTGTGCTTGGATCTGTGTGCTTAAGGATAGACTGAGAGGAGGAGAAGATGTCTTCTAGGGACCCAGAAAGGACAGGGACAATTTAAAATCTACTTTAGAGTCACTTATTATTACTCCCACTGCCACAGACTTACAAACGGGCAGCAGGAATTGCTGCTCCCTTATAAACTGAGAGGCTTGGTATAGGAAACGATCTGCAGTTTCCAGAGAAACTCTAGAGGGAGCAGGGAAAGTACTAACCTCTTAGGTTAGAAGCTTGAAATGAATATTGACTGAATTCACACTCGTAGAAACTCCCAGACTCAACTCTTCTGACTGCCTCAATTTCAGCAACTTGGTAGATTCTCCTGTGTGTGTGCTTGGTTTGTTTGTTTTCAGTTTTCCTTGCACATGCTTGTAGTTCATGTAGCTTACAGTCATCTCAGGGGATGGTTACACGTACATATTCTACGACAGTGTGCTTCTTCTTGATTTTATCTTCTGCTCCATCCCTGCCTTTTGCCCCCACCTCTGGCAGGTCTCCTATTCCACTTTTCATTCTTGTTTATATTATTTGTCTTAGCTCGTGTTATACCCTGTAATGTTTACCGTAATTGGCGTTATTACATTCCTGTAGGTATCTTCCTTCTTATTTCCCTCCCTTCCTCCTCATCCTTCACCCTTTTTCTTTTGGCCACTTAAGACTCCCCTGTTAAGAGACAACTATGAGAACATTTTGTTAAGGGTCAGTCATGAAAGTCAGTTTTGTACTGGAAGCTATTATGAAACACTTTTTTTTTTTTTTTTGAGACAGGGTCTCGCTTTGTAGTCCAGGCTGGCCCTGAGCTCACTATGTAGCCCAGGCGAGCCTTGAACTCAGCAATCCTCCTGTCTCTGCCTCCCAAATGCTGGGATTACAGGCGTGAGCCACCACACCCGGCTTTTTTTTTTTTTTTTTTTTTTTGAGACAGGGTCTCGCTTTGTAGTTCAGGCTGGCCCTGAGCTCACTATGTAGCTCAGGCAAGCCTCGAACTCCGCAATACTCCTGTTTCTGCCTCCCGAGTGCTGGGATTACAGGCGTGAGCCACCATGCCCGGCACTGTAGTATGTGGTATTGATGGCTGGTGGGCGTGAGCCACCACACCCAGCATTGTTGTATGTGGTTCCTGGGATTGAACTCAGGACCTTGCGCTTGCGAGGCAGGCACCGGAACCACTGAGCTAAATCTCCAGCTCTGAAATACTCTTTGTAAACATTGTTAATACAACATCTTACATTACTGAACATAGGACCAAGACTTCCTTTGGGATTCAGAGGATCCATCCCTTGAACTCATTACAAGGAATTATTTTTTTTCACTTTCTGAATCTTAGTACCAAATCAACATTAATCTTTATTAAGAAAAATCAATTTGTACAATTACTGCTAATTCGGGTAATCTTAGATACTCTTTAAAAAAGATTTTAAAGACTAATCGAAGAGTATTAAGTAAAACATGAGAATCAAGAGGGGGGGAGTAAAGGGGGAGGGGATGATTACTGTATGTTATGTGCCCAGGCTCCATAAATTAATAGAACGAAACTCACCATTCTGCATAGCTAATATGCACAGCTAAAAATACATAAAAATAAGACTCTTAGAAGCAGAAGGTCTTTTATCGATGTACATGATTCTCAAACTTTACTTTTCTGAATCATAACGTTTCATACAGGACTAAATCAGAATGTTCCTATTATTATTCTGCTATTCATTTGTTGCTGTGACTTATGAAACATGTACAGTTGATAAAGCAAAGAAATGTGAATAATGAAATGTAAAAGTCTTCCTTCTGTTTCTGCAGAGCTAGGCAGTATTTTATGGTTTTATGGGAATAGCCTCAAATTTGTTTCTTTTTAATTGGGGTTAGGGGAGAGGAATGAGGGGAAGAAAAATGTATGGTAAAAAAAGGGGAAACAAATTTATGTATATAGGGGATGAGGGGTCATAAGGGAAATGGGGAAAAATGAAAATTAGGTCATGTCATACACTGGTACAAATTCTCAGTATTGAGTGTGACCACAATGTGTATATAAAATGTATCTATATCACAATGAAAAATAAAATAGAATAAAATAGTTGTATTAGTAGATTTTATACATACAAAATAATTACACTTGTAGATTTGTTTCTTTTTAAAGTATGAGAAGACATGATCATGGAGATAATGGGGGAGAGGAAGAGGGTTGAGGGGGTAATGAGATAAAGTAAAATTTTTTAAAATGTGAGGACAGAGTAGATATAAAATACGGTGAAGTCATTCAAACAGTATCATAAGAATGGGAGTGTAGTTAGGGAGGTCACGCAAAGTGCCACTGACCATAATGGAATAAAACCTCGTCAGTTTAGAGGATTCTATAATGACCAGTGGACAGTTGATTAGAGTCAAAAAGTAGCAGACCTGTCTCATAAGCAATCTAATTTCAAGTAACTCTACTTTTAATCACAGAAAGTGATTGGATCACAGAAAGCCTAGACAATGGTTGAAAAATGATAAATGAAAAATATTTCTATTTGTATCAAGTCTCCTCCTGTCTCATTTAATTTGGATTGTCTTCCACTTGCTTAAATATCATATTAATGGTAAAGTAAATTAATTTTGTTTGATATATTTTGGTTTGTATATTGCATGCATTTGCTATTCCAAAGATCATATATTATTTTTCAATAACAGGAAGTATTGTGACCTTCTCTAATGTAACTTCTTTAGTTAATCTGAAGTTGTAGAAACTGGGACTGGGCTATTAACATCTGGGTAGGTGTTATAGCTTGGGGATCACCACAGATTTGAAGATGGAATATTTTAATTTTCAGCACATTTCTAAGTGAAAACTCAAGAAAAAAATGCATCCTTGATATAAGATCATTATTTTTATAGGTGTTGTGGAATAAGATGTACAAGAAAAATGAACATCAGTAGAAAGAGTTTAATTTTCAATTTACATAAATGGAAAACCACTATTTAAACTTTTTGTTTATTAAATAATGTCTCTAACTGTTCTGTATCAGAACAAGGATCTTATTTTTCAAGAGTTTTATAGCATTCATAGTAAGTTTGTCAATAGTCATTTAAGCAATTATCTTTTGTTGGGCAGATGTTTGTTTCAGTCTTTGATGTTTAATAAAGCTGCACTCATATGCTATTATCTTGACTATTCATGTTTTGCACAAACTAAGTATTCCTGAAGAATAAATATGTCAAAACAGTTACGAAACAGAAAAGTATTGTGGTTTTAAGTTTCTTTTCCTTCTTTTCTTTTGTGGTCCTGAGGATGACACCCAGCGTTTCCACACATTAACCAAGCCCTCTTCCACTGAGTTACTGCCCTTACTTTTTACTTTATTTTTTTTTTTGAGACAGGGTCTCACTTTGTAGTTCAGGCTGGCCCTGAGCTCACTATGTAGCCCAGGCAAGCCTCGAACTCAGCAATCCTCCCGTCTCTGCCTCCCGAGTGTTGGGATTACAGGCGTGAGCCACCACACCCGGCTACTTTTTACTTTTTTTATTATATCAGTTTTACCTGATTATCAAAATACACAGCATCAAAGGCACCCATTAAGATACAAAGTGTAGAATGCTGACATCTCACTGGATAATGACTGGTAATATTTTAACATGTGTATTAACTCATGCTGAGTGCATCAACTTGCCACAAATTAAGTTGTTTAAAACAATGGATTTGTTTCCTTATACAACTGCAGATGACAAGTCTGAAGCAAATCTTCAGCTGGGCTGTGCACTCCTGAGGGCTGTAGAGGAGACGCTGTCTCTCCCCCTCCTGGCTTCTGAGGGCTGCTGACCATTCCTTGATATCCACGCCTTGCTTTGAACATGCAGCACATTAGTTTCCATCTCTGTCACTGCAAAGCATCCTCCCTGTTGGCCTCTTCATGTCATCTTCCCTTTGCCTTTGTCCACATATCTCTTTTCTTCTAAGGATACTAGTCATTAAGTTAAGGCACCACTTAATCCAGTATAATTTCATTTTAACTTGATTACAACAGCGAAGAGCTTTGCATTAATAAGGGTACATTCTGAAGTGCTGGTGGATTTGAATCTTGGGGTGTATGCGATCCAATCTAGTAAAACATGTAACTGTTCAGACATATTTATTGTGCTAATGAAATTCCACAAGAAATTATCACCTAAAAAAGGGGGAATGATGTTTGTATACACTATTTTATAGCTTATTATTTAACCTAGTCCTGGCAGGCACCAGAACCACTGAGCTAAAACCCCAGTTCCCATATTATCTAAAATTTTCTAGGAAGACTTTACTGACCTCTACCTTTTGGAATGCAGGGGTCAGTGAGAGTATGAGAAATAATTATCATGATTTCTTTTTCTCTTGATTCTGAAAGAAAAACATGAATGTGACCTTACTACAAGGAGACTAATGGTTCAAAGGATCTACCTTCTGCAACTTGAAATCCACCACTGCATTCACCCCTAGGTAATACCTCCATCTACTCTCCACCAGTGAGTGTGGCAAAGCTGTCACTGCAGTGGGATGTAAGGCATTTGGTGGGCTCCTAAGTCAGGCCACTCCGCACGTCATGCTAAGGCATCTCCACTCAAACTCCTCTCCCCCCTTAACCGGAGGTTGTTAAATTTATGGTATATAGGTTGTCCCAACTGATAGCGCTTCTTGATTTTCTTCGCTACAATTATTTTTCTGAAAAAAAAAATGTTTAATCCCACCTCGGCTTCTGCTTTGTGAAGACTCAGATGAACTCAAATGACGGAGAGCAGTGAACGTGATCAGATGAGAACTGGATTTACCTGGCAGCCAGAGGGCGCTCTACTGATTTGAGGGGGAGAGCGCTAGAACTTGATGATGTATGATAGTTCAATTTCTAAATACGGTGGCAGTGGGAATAAACGTGGCAAGTGAAAAAAACGCTGACATTTGAAAACTATCCAAGAAGCAGTGTCTATAAAATAAGTGGTGATTAGTAGTGACCAGCAACTTGTCTTCCTGGTTTGTAGAAGGATAATGATAAACTTGGAACCACTACTCAGCGTTTAATAGCTAAATGTGAGAACCAGAGAGGCCCAGTGGTAGCAGTGTATAAAGAGATCTTCATCATCTACAGTAATAATTGGATGCCATACTGTAGATTGAATTATGAGACACAGGGCTCTCACGGTGTTTAAACGTTCAGTTACAGTGATTCTGATCACAGTGTAGGTCGGGGTCCTCATAGAGAAAACCCAGAATCTTGAAAATTGAGACAGCTTTTGAAGAGGCTGGCTTGACCATCTATGTTGGGCCTCTGGACATGCAGAGATCTTATTTACGCGCTAGACGACTTTGCAAAAACCTTGCCCTTCAAAGAAGTAAGCACCCCCTCTCCTAGCTGCCAGGCTGATGAGTAACACAGGCAAGGTACATTTTAGACCTGGTAGAGATGAAAAAGATAAACATCTAGAGAATTATAAGAACTAGGTGGGATACATTGGGAAGCACCAAGACTGCGTTTTGAGGATAATTACTCAAAAGTTTGGAGGGTACGGCGGAGTGAGCAAGAATTAATTTACTGTCTCAGGAATCAGTTGCTGGAAATGAGTGTCACTATTCTTTTTTAAATTGAATTCTTTATCGGTACAGTTTATATAGAGCTCACAATCACACACATCGGGGAATTTGTACCTGTCACTATTAACATCTTGATGCAGTTGTTGTTAGTGGTGTGGTTGCTACTGCCTGTCTGTTTAATCCTGCTCCAGGCAGAAATGAGATGGGTCCTGAAACATGTCTGTGGACTATTTCAGACTTGCTGACATGTCAGATATGGCTTCACGGGTGGAGTAGTATATGTACATGCTATGTGGCCACAATGACATTTCTTTCTATTTCAACTAGAAAATTGAACCATCAGGAGCATTGTCATGGGACAAATATTTATTTACAGTTGTTTCAAAGCTGTGTCCTGTATAGTGAGTGGTGTACTCTACAGAGATCTGTTTGAATCCCACCTGTCAATTACTCTGTCAGCATTATGCCCTGGGGGAAGATGAGCAATTGTCCAATACGTTAAGGGGACAGCTTGAACATGTGAACTCCTGAAGGTGGGAGATCAGTACTATGAAGACTCAGGAACTAGCTAATTGAATGATCTTTTTTTTTTTTTTTAGACAAGGTCTTGTTTTATAGTTCAGGCTCTCGCTGAACTCACTCTGTAGCCTAGGCAAGCCTCAAACTCAGCAATACTCCTGCTTCTGCTCCTAAGTGCTGGGATTACAGGCATGAGCCACCATGCCCAGCACTGTGGTATGTGGTGCTGATTTCCTATGGGCTTGAGCCACCATGCCCGGTATTGTTGCATGTGGTTACTGGGTATCAAATCAAGGACCTTGTGCTTGCTAGGCAGGCACCAGAACCACTGAGCTAAATCTCTGGCACCTTAAATCTTGTTTGTATCTTGTGGTACCAGAGATCGAACTCAGGCCCTTGTGCTTCCAAGGTAGGTGGGGTACCACTTGAGCTAAATCCCCAGCCCACCCCTTAAATATTTTTTATATTTAACAGTGAGACAGGGTCTTGTCAGGTTGCTAAATCCCCTAGTCTGGCTTCAGTTTTATGATTCTGCCATCTTAGGCTCCCAGACTTCTGGGAGGACAGATATATACCACTATACCTTCCATTTCTTGTCTTTTGATACTGAACCCCGATAGAGATAAAAAAATCTAGCTGATATGATAATCATTTTCCAGGATGTCTCTGAATGATCCATGCTTTGTGGAACCCAAGCTCTTTTGCATTTTTTTTATGCTTTGTGTTGGAGTTGGTCTGCATGACCAACACACTATCACTATATAGGTATGTCTTCTTCATGTGGTACTGGGGACTGAACTCTGGCCCTTGTGCTTCCAAGGTAGGCACAGTAGCACTTGAGCTAAATCCCCAATGGGTACGTCTTCTTAGAAGGGGAAGGTGGGGAGAAAAAGAGGGTGCCAAAGAATTAAGATGTTACATACCCATACCAACTCCACACAAGGAACATAAACACTCTATACTGCAAATATATACTAATATTTTTTTTAAATGTGGATTCTGCAGCTTCTCTTAAGCCTTCAGAAGACTTCAGTCCCTGCTGACATCTATACTTACACCTAATGAAAATTAATCTGCATCAGAACTACCAGCCAAGTCTCACCCAGACTTCTGATTCTCAAAAACTTTTTGGGATAATAAGTGTTGATTGTTCTAAGTTTTTTTGCTTTTGGATTCTTTCCGTAATTCATTACTTATTTACCTCTGACAAAAAGACATTGGGAACAAATAAATTTAAAGTGACACAATATCTTTTGTAATGGACAAATACATATGTCCATGGCATCCTCCACAAGAACAAACCCTAACGATGTTTGTAGAAACACACTCATTTGACACAATTCCTACCCTCTAGCAAACCTGAAAGTTTCTTTTAATTTTCTATAATTGTTAACAATAGATTCTCAATAATAAGATACTTATTCAAAAATAAGTAATCTAAGACTACATAGAAGACAGAACCATGAAGAAGAGAAAAGACACTCTCATTTTTACACTTGATCTTAGCTAAAAGGCCGAGAAGCGATGACACTCTCATTTTTTTTTTTTTTTTTT
>PVIC010057204.1:0-10733 GCA_004025085.1 Thryonomys swinderianus
CGCCTGCCTCGCAAGCGTAAGGACCTGAGTTCGATCCCCGGTTACCACATATAATGCTGGGCGTGGTGGCTCACGCCTGTAATCCCAGCACTCGGGAGGCAGAGACGGGAGGATTGCTGAGTTCACGGCAGCTTGCCTGGGCACCATAGTGAGCTCAGGGCCAGCCTGAACTACAAAGCAAGACCCTGTCTCCAAAAAGCAAAAAAAAAAAAAACTGAATGAATTGAACAAGGTTAAAAGTGGGTAATGAAGAGGTACCAGACAGACACCAAGACACATTGCTGGCAAAATTATCACATGGAGTAGGAGTCAGGCAGAGATTGCTGTATCAGTTAAATATGCTGACAACTGATGTAATCTCTAAAAATATGTGAATATATGTCATAATAATGCAATCAACGTTAGGAAAACCAGAATACAATGGAAGCTTTGCTATTTTCACTTCTGACATATTAAATGGTCAAAAATAAAGGAATTGAATAACATAGTTAAATTCAACCTAATAGCAATATAAAATATGTACCTTCAAAATACTGTTTACATACATGGCACATTTATAAAATTGAACATAAAGTAGAGTAAACTGAAAATGTTTAAAATAATAATATTAGTAAAATTATCTGAGGGTAGAAATTAGGGATAAATGAGCAATATTCCCTTTTCTTTTTAATTTGTCAGAAAAGAGAAAATCAAAACCACAATTATATATACATAGAAAGAATATTCATGAAAACTCTCCACTTATAAAATAAATCTAATTGGAAAGAAAGTAAAGTACAAACAAAGGTAGAAATTGATGGAATTAAAAAGAAAGTTATGACACCTATAAAAACAGAGAAGTAGTGTTTTGAAGGAAGAGAAAGCAAAATAGATAAATCACTAAGTGACAAAACCAATTAAAATAGAAAGCACACTTGAACAAAATTGAAAATGAAAAGATGGTAAACATCACACTGGTCATGGAAATGCATATATCAAATATGTTATATCACTTATTTGAAAAATTAATTTAGTTCTCAGAAATGCATGAATACAAAAAATGAAAAAATCAAAATTATGTAATGATAGACTATAAAAGCATGAATAAACCCATTTAGTGTGTCTAATACTTTCTATTTTCACAGTCTGAAGCTAATTGTCCATTTTAAGGGAGCAATTTAGCAATATTAAAATCTCATGTTCTATGCACTTTGGTTCAAAAATTTCTCTTCCTTTGGGCTTGAAGGGACAGGCTGGTTGAAGCCACATGAAGCAATGACAGACAAAAAGCCATGTCATAGCTCAGTGGGACTGAAGACTTGTGGAAATGCGAACAAACCAACAGGGCATAAAAACACAGCAGAACATCTTAGGCAGTGAGAAGAGATGGAGCGAAGCTCATTAAGACATTGAACAAGAGCTTTTATGTGGAAAGAAAAATAGGCCCACAAACGGGGTCTTGGCAGGACTGGTACCTGGAAAACAACTGAAAAGACCTTGGACCTTTATTCCATGCTGTTTGAAAGACTTAGGACATGGTACATTAATTAGAAGAAATGTCTCATACAGATCTGCAAAAGTAGAAGTGCCTGTTCATTCTAAAATTCTATTTTTAACAAACGATCATAAAACATACATAAGATATGAAAACAGCTTTTATTCAAAGGAATAAGAAAATGTGCCTATAGAAAGACACAAACCAGATTTCCTATTTTGGCAATATCATGTATAGTCATTAAAAGATAAAGAGCTTAAAATAGAAAAAGACATTGAACATAGAACAATGAATGAAAATTACTAAAGATAACCAGACTAATTCTAGAGCTAAAAAAACTAATAAGCTTAATAAAATCCAAGTGAAATAACAAAAAATAATCAACTTGAGGCAAATTATTTTCAAGCTGTTGAAAGTCAAAGAAAATACAGAATATTTGAAATGGCAAGAGGAAAGTAGTCTACAAGGGCATACTGGAATATTTTCAGTGAATTTCTCAGTAAGAATCCTACATCACAAAATAGTACTAAATGATATATTTAAAGAGTAGATAAAAAAATAACAGAAGAACTCTCAAGAATTCTAGGGGAGGGCATTTAATTCTCTGGTTCCTATGTCTGCCTAGCAAGCACAAGGTCCCAAGTTTGATCTCCAGTACCACACATCAGAGTGATGGGCATGGTGGTTCATGTCTGTAATCCCAGCATTCAGGAGTTAGAGGCAGGAGGATTGCTGTGAGTTTGAGGCTAGCTTGGGCTACATAGTGAGTTTAGGGTCAGCCTGAACTATAAAGCAAGTCTTTGTCTCAAAAGAAAAATAATTCTATGGGCCAGAGATTTGGCTCAGTGGTCCCAGTGCCTGCCTCACAAGCACAAGGTCACTGGTTTGATCCCCAGTAACCACACACAATACTGAGCATGGTGGCTACACCCACTGGCAATCAGTACCTCACACCACAAATGCCAGGTTTGGTGGCTCAAAGCCTGTAATCCCAGCACTTGGGAGGCAGAGGCAGGAAGATTGCTGAGTTCGAGGCTTGCTTGGACCACGTAGTGAACACAGGGCCAGACTGAACTACAAAGCAAGACCCTGCCTCCAAAAAAAAAAAAAAAAAGAAAAAGAAAAATTCTGTAGTTGACAAAATTTCCCTACAAAAATTATGGAATGTCAAGGGGTGATGGGGTATGCTGCAATCCTAGCACTCAAGAAGCTGAGACAGGAGGATGTTCATGAGTTGGAGGCCTATATGGAGTTCAAAGCCAGGTCAAAGCTAGCCTGAACAACACAGTGATATTCTGTCTCCAAAAACTTAAAAAAATAAAACTAAAGCCAACAAAACAAAAATGATGGAGCAATGAAGACAAAATGATGGAACAACGAAGACATTCCTAGAAAGATAAGTATCACAGAGACTGTCACCAAGTGACCTCCCCTAATGGAGAGTGAGCAGCATTCCTTGGGTTTAAATGACAGAACACGGTTGAATTGCCCATGGCAACATTAGAGGAAAGTTTACTGGTGAAGGAAAATACATGGACAAATGTAAAAAAAATTATGTTTTAATATATTCTTCTTTCTCTGCACAAGACAGAGCAGCTGATTGTATATTGATGTCAATGGCTGCGTAGCAGTATCTTAAGTTTTAAAATCAATAAATGATGTAAGGGCAGCAGTTTATAAATAATTAGGGGATTTAAAATGCAATTAAAATTAATGTGGTTAAAATTATTATACATTTTAATTTTATAATGTTATATGCAATTCCATGAGGTCCTCAAAAATATTTATAGTGAGAAATATTTATAGGAAAGAAAGAAACAAATGCTCACTGTGTGAAAGGATGCTGCTTCTCTAGAGGATTAAGAAATGCCATCTGCACCAGTCTCTCTTTTTTTTTTCTTTTTGAGACAGGGTCTCGCTTTGTAGTTCAGGCTGGCTCTGAGCTCACTCTGTAGTCCAGGCAAGCCTCGAACTCAGCAATCCTCCTGCCTCTGCCTTCCGAGTCCTGGGATTACAGGCATGAGCCACCACACCGGGCACTGTGGTATGTGGTATTGATGGCTGGTGGGCGTGAGTCTCCACGCCCAGCATTGTATGTGGTTACCGGGGATCAAACTCAGGACCTTGCGCTTGCGAGACAGGCGCTGGAACCACTGAGCTAACCCTCTGGCCTGGCACCAGTCTCTTTTTAAACCATAAGATACACTCAAATGTTGACCACAGTAGGCTCCTGGGGGGCAGGAACTGAATGAGTGACATAGGATGAGGAAACTACTCAGAACTGTAGGAGAGGAAACTCAGTTGTAAGTGTAGGAGTCCTCTGAATCTGAAGTCCAAGGCCACACTTACAAGACAGGACTAGATCACATCCCTGCTGTTTTCCAAAGACGCTAGAAATCTCTGTTTCTTCCCAGGGCCCACTATTCTAGGGAAAAGGAGCTTCCTCTGTTCTCAAGAGAACAGACTCCTGAGGGGATCCCTCCCTTCTGTGTTAGCAGAACATTGTGCATCTCAAGGCTGTCAAGTACTTCACTTCATCTTACAATATGATGCCTTTTACTCTTTTGGAAAGATATCTAGAAGGAGAACAGCTGGGTTTCTGATCATTAGTGATGAAACTGAAACAGCACTAAGATTCAATCTTACCCCAGAAAGAATCACCATCATCAAGAAATCAAATAATAACAAGTACTGGAAAGACTAGAGAGGAAGAGGAAGCCTTCCTCATTGTTGTTGGGAATGCAAACTAGCACAATCAGTATGGAAATTAGTATAGATAGTCCTCAGAAATCAAAAATACGACTTGTGTTTACCATATTTATTCTATAATGACTGACTGAATAAAGGCATAAAACTGAATAGTTTCCAATTTCCTCAGTTTCCTCTTGTGAATATGAGAAGAAAACCAGGCCACTTACACTATATGTAGGTGCTTGAAAAGTTTGTACAAAGGCCATTAAGGGAAATATTTTATCCTGGGGAGCAGGCATTCTTCTGTTTCAATTATTATATTTCTACCATTAGACTAGTGTGGCATATAGGAGCTTAAAATTTTTTTATCATTAATTAAGTTATATACCTGGATGTTATATATGTTGACTCTTACTTATCAGGAATTGTGATGCCCCTCCTTTGCTTTGTTGCACAGAATTGTTTTTGCTATTGACTTTTCTGGTTCCAGGTGAATTTTAGGAATGTTTTCTCTAGCCCTGTGAGGTATGTTGTTGGTATTTTGGTTGGAATTCCATTCAATCTGTATAACAGTCTGGGAGTATGATCTTTTTATAGTGTTGGTTCTTCCTACTGATCAGCAAGGGATATCTTTCCATTTTGTGCTATCTTCTTTAATCTACTTTTTCACAGTTGTGTAATTTTCAATGTAAAGATTTTTTTACTTCCTTAGTTAGATTGATTTCTAAGTATTTCATCTTTTGATGCTATTGAGAAATGCATGGTTTCTTTCATTTTTCTCTCAGTATGTTATTGTGTACAGGAATGATATTGATTTTTGAGTACTGATTTTGTTTCCAGTTACTGAAGTTGGTTATAAAATCTTGAAGGCTTTTGTTAGAGTTTTTGGTGTCTTTTATATAGAGCATCATGTCATCTGCCATTAACTATAGTTGAAATTCTTCCTTTTTTATTTCCTTCTTTTGTTTAATTGCTCTGGCTAATATTTCCAGAAATCTGTTAAATAGGAGTGGTGACAGTGGATGACCCTGTTTTGCTCCTGATTTTAAAGTCTTTCAGTTTTTGACTATTTGGTATGATTTGGGCTGTTGGTTTATCATACATGGTTTTTATATGATTGATATTTAGCACTTCTGTTCTAAGTCTTAAAGGATTTTTTTTAATCACTAATAGGTGCTCTGTCAAATACTTTTTCTGAATCTATTGAAATGATCATGTGATTTTATCTTTGGCTCTGTTAATATGGTATATTACATTTATTAATTTTCATATGTTGAACAATCCCTGCCACCTACTTCATTGTGGAGTATAATCTTGGTGATTTGCTGTATTCTATTTGCTAATATCATTCTTTTTTTTTTTTTTTTTGAGACAGGGTCTCACTTTGTAGTTCAGGCTGGCCCTGACCTCACTATGTAGCCCAGGCAAGCCTCGAACTCAGCAATCCTCCTGCCTCTGCCTCCAAAATGCTGTGATTACAGACGTGAGCCACCACGCCTGGCATTTTGGTATGTGGTACTGATGGCTGGTGGGTGTGAGTCACCATGCCCAGCATTGTATGTGGTTACTGAGATCAAACTCAGGGCCTTGCGCTCATGAGGCAGGCGCTGGAACCGCTGAGCTAAATCTCTGGCCCCAATTTGCCAATATCTTATTGAGGATTTTTGCAGCTAGTCCATTAGAGAAATTGGCCTATAGTTCTCTTACTGGTTGAATCTTTGTCTGGTTTTGATATCAGGGTAGTACTTGCTTCTAAGAATGACTTTGGAAGTATTGGTTCCCTTTCAACTTTAGTTACAGTTTGATGAGTAGTGACATTAGATCTCTCAATTCCTTGTAGAATTCAGCAGAGAATCAATCAGTACTTGGGTTTTCTTTGTTGGTAAGGTCATATTACCACTTCAGCATCATTGACTGTTATTGGCTATTTAGCATTTTAACATCTTTTTTATTCAGCTTTAGTAAATCATAGGTTTCTGGGAATTTGTGCATCTCTTATGTGAAAATTTCAATTCCTTTGCATTTACTTAAGCATTTTTATTACATAATATGTGATCTGTTTAGGGATCATCCTGTGTGTAGGTAAGAACAATGCATATTCTGATGATGTGGGAAGGAACTCTTTATAGATATTTACTAAGTCCCTTTATTCACAGTTTTGGTCCAGTTCTGATTATTTTTTTGATAGCTTTGTCTCATTCATATGTCTATTTGTGACAGTGGGGTATTGAGATCCCCTTTACAATTTTCCTAGTGCCTATTTCACTTTGTACTTCAAGCTAGCCCTGAGCTCACTATGTAGCCCAGGCAAACTTCGAACTCAGCAATCCTCCTGTCTCTGCTTCCTGGGTGCTGGGATTACAGGTGTGAGCCACCATGCCCGGCACTGTGGTTTGTGGTGTTGATTGCTGGTGGGTGTGAGTCACCACACTCAGCATTGTTGTATGTGGTTATGGGATCGAACTTAGGACCTTGCACTTGTGAGGCAGGTGCCAGAACCACTGAGCTAAATCTCCGGCCCCGTTAATGTTTATTTTACAAACCTAGCTGTGCCAGTATTTGCTGCATACGTATTTATGATTGCTATATTTTCTTCTTGGAGTTTTCTCTTAACAAGTATGTATTGACCTTCTTTGTCTCTTTTGATCAGGCATTGCTTGAAGTTCACTTCATCTTCTAAAAGAATGAAGTCACATATCACATGAAGTATTTTTCACATCCTTTGACTTTCAGTCTGTGAATTTCTTTTCAAGTTAAATGTGTTTCCTGTATGCACAAAATTGTTAGATTTTGTTTCTTTACCCATTTTGCCATTCCGTCTCTTTTGATTGGTAAATGGGACCATTTACATCGATGGCTATTACTGAAATGTATTGGATTATACTTATCCTACTCTTTTCTTTTGTAGGTTCCCTGTCTTTTGTCATTTGTTTAACTACTTGCCTTGTCTGGTGATATATTTCTATTTCTGTTCTTGGAAGTTTGGTCTTCATTATACCTTTTAAAATGCCTTTCAAAACATTTTGCAGAGCTGATTTGTTGGTCATGAATTTTATTAGTTACCCCTTGTCATGAAAGTATTTTATTTCTTCATCGATTCTGAAAGATAGTTTTTCAGGGTACATGAGTCTGGATTGGAGGTTGTTTTCTTTCAGGACTTGAAATATTTCATTTCAGGCTCTCCTGACTTAAGGGTTTGTGTTGAGAAGGCTGCAATAATTCTGTTGGATTTTCCTTTTTAGGTGATTTATTACTTTTATATAACAGCTTTTAATATTCTGTTCTTGTGCTAAATTTTTGAAATCTTCGTTATTATGTCTTGGTGTAGATTTATTTCATCATGACTGACTGGAGTTCTTTATGCCTGATTTAAATGTATGTCAAATTATTTTTCCAAGCTTGGGAAATTTTCTGTCACTGCTTCTGAGAACAGGTGGTTTATGTCCTTTGTACTGGCTCCTGCTGCTTCATTGACTCTGATCAATTTTATGTTTTCTTTTTCTTTGTGTCATCTTGCAGTTGTTGAATTGTTTTCCATGGTCACTTGCTACTTTTTAGAGACTTTTCTTTTTGTGATTGCTAACCACAATGTGATCTTCCAGGTCGGATATTCTATCTCCACTTTCATTCATTTGTGTTGGCAAATTTTTAGTGGAATTTTAAATTTCCCAGAAATCTGTTGAGTGTGCTTCATGTATTCCATTTCTATCATATTTTCAATATTCATATTTTCCATCATTTTCATAAGGTCTCCTATTTTTAACCTGTATTTTCCCTAGATTTCCTGAACAAGTCCTTCATTATAATTGTGATCTCTCTTTTTTTAACCTGAGAGATTATTTCTTCTCTGATTTTCTCTATTGCCTCATTCATCTGTTTATTTACTTCATCTGCAATCGTTTCATGAAATTCCAGTGGATGGCTTCTGATTTCCTCTGTTATATTATTCCCTGGACTTGACCTTTGTGGGCTAGAGGTCTAAGGTTGCATTTTAATTCTATTCCTTGTCATTTTTTATTTGTGCATTTTATTTTCTGTGTTGATATTTGTAAGTTTTTATACTAGGTAGCTTTATCAGTAGTATTAGGTTTCCCTAGGAAATATCTGTTCCTCACAGATTTCTTCTAGGTATAGTTAGCTCTTGGTCTTTGTTTCTGTTCCAAGATCCTACCATCCTAATTCATTAGGGATGTTAAATTGCTATCAATTTGGCTCATCTTACAGTTACTTTTAAAACTGAATTGAACAACAGATACAACAGGTTTTGCACTGTGGCTAAAGTGGTACAATTAGCAATAACAATATCATGAAGCACAAACTAGAAACTGACAAACTCTGCTAACTGTTAAGTTGATACCTTTAACCATAGGGGTGAGATCCATAGTTACATGAAAATATCCAACATAAACTGGAAACATGTGTTAGGGAATTAAGATGAATGGGAACAAAAAAGTGTTAACTGAAGAGAAATGCATTAGAATCAAGGCTGAAGGACAGAGGATGGTCACTCAAGCCTTGAGAAACTGGAGAAGAGGACAGGAGAGGAAGAATGAAGGAGAAAGCAAAGGAACATCAAAACAACCAGAAAGTGACATGTTCATTCACATGAAAACATCAGAAAATCACAAAAGACAGTTAAGGAAAGAGAGAAAGAAGACGAGCAGAACAAAACAATAAACATTAAATTTTAAACATTCCCTTCCTCCAAAAAATACAGACAGCAAAGGAAAATGTAATAAACTAATAAAGAGAGAAAGAAGAAAATTCCTCTGGTACCAAGCATTCTAGGGTAGTGTTCAAGTCAAAGTTCAAACCTGTTCTGGGCAACTCCATCCAGTCAGAAGGAGGATTAGTGCTGGGTATGGGGCTGATCTTGGGTACTAAATGTGGGAACTGAGGGCAGTCATTAGCCAGAGACTTTCTGAATGACCTATCCACATCTCTATCCTGCTAGTCTCTGTGTTGGGCTCCCAGTTGCTGTGGTGACCTCAGACAGAGATACTGCCAAATTGCTCCCAGTCAGATGTGCCATTGGGCCCTCCCATACCCTGCACAGCCTCCTCTGTGCCATGTCACCGTCTTCTTTCTCATATTCTCCTTCTTTGTCCTGCCACCATGGCCCAAAGGCACTTGCACTGCTAGTCACAAATTGGAGGGGATGCTGACTTCCTGGCCCAAAGGTCCTTCCACCACTGGTGTTGGTGTTGATTCAACACAGTTGGATCCTCTTCCACTTATCAGTTTTGGTATCTTTACTGTTCTTCATCCTTCTATCTTCTCATCCATCATCATCCACCCATCTATCCATCCACCTATCCATCTATCCACCCATCTATCCACTCATTTTTCAGCCATACATCCTCACCCATCTATCTACCCACCACCTACCCATCCATCCATATTCATGCATATCCATTCATTTATCTGCACATCCATCTACCCACCCATCTATCCATTTATTAAAAAGAAACCCATCTAAAACTTTTCCCTTATTATCCTTTTCCTTCCATATTGCTTATATCTGTTTATCCTTTCCATTTGTTCATTTCACATGCCTGGAGAGGGTCCCCAAGATCCCAATATAAAATAACAGCTCTCTTAATGTTCACATCTCTACCTCTCATTCTACTTCATTTCCCTTTATACTCTTGGCTAACATTCTACTTGGTTTATCAGGTTATAGGAAATTATGTTTTTAAGATTATAGGACTATAGCGGATAGTTTTGTGAAAGTGTTTTTACTGTCCTAAAACAGTATTAAGTAGGAAATAAATTCTCAGTATATATTTATCAAAGAATTTATTCAAATAATAGATGAATATTATAATTAAGTATAACCAAGTATATGCTATTTTTTTTGAGATAGGGTCTCGCTTTGTAGTTTAGTCTGGCTCTGAGCTCACTATGTAGTCCAGGCAAGCCTCAAACTCAGCAATCCTCCTGTCTCTGCCTCCCAAGTGCTGGGATTACAGGCATGAGCCACCACGCCTGGCAGTATATGCTATTTTTAGGAATAGCACTTTTAGAAAATTCCAATGATAGTACTGATAACCTTTTTTAAAATTAATAATCACTTCTTTAGGCTTATCAGAAACACATGACAGACTTTTATATACTTTGATCTCTAGTTCATTATACATAGGATGCATCAAGAAAGGACCTGTCATCTCCAGGGTTCAGTTAGAGTTCAGGGCTCTTCCAAAGTCACAGTGCTTGTATATGGCCAGTGAGTCCATCTGCAGCTAATTTCTTTTTTATTATTGAATTCTTTATTGGTACAATTTATATACATCTCAAAATCACATATAACATTGGGAAATTTGTACCAGTATATGCCACAAGTCAATTCTCATTTTTACCCATATCCCCACCCACTCCCCCTCCTCCCCCTTTATATATGCTCTTTTATTTTCTTTCTGTACCATATTTATTCCTTCCCCTCATCACATTCCCACACCAAGTTTCCTATAGAAATATTCCACTCTATAAAAGCTGTCCTACTTTCTAGAACTCATTTGCATCTACAGGTGTTCATGCCAAAGAGAAGATCCGGAAATTGTCTATCTGT
>PVIC010057205.1:0-10792 GCA_004025085.1 Thryonomys swinderianus
TTTTTTTTTTTTTTTCCTGTTATGGTGCTGGGGATTGAACCCAGGACCTCAAGGGTGGAATGTAAGAGCTGTAGCACTGAGCTACATCCTCTGCCCATTTTTTCAAATTTATTTTGAGGTAGAGTCCCACTAAGTTGATCATCTTTCAGCGCTGTGCAGCCCCATTTCCTATATATTGTGTGTACTCATTTTTATACAAACTGATCTTTTAAAATAATCAATGTAAGGACTGTAGTTCTAATTGAGTAAAGTTAATTTCTTTATTTTCAGGACTGTCATCCACAGATAATATTTTTACAAGAACAGAGGAGTAAAATAGGCTTGATAGAGAAGCACAAATTTCCAGAATTAGGACTTGTTTATTTTTAAGAGTTTTAAAATATGAAAACAACAGCTGCAACAACAACAAAAAGCTAATTGCCTAGCACCAGGCTGATTAGTTTATTATTTCCATGACTTTCCAAAGGGAATTCCTCCCTTCTCTGTGCTGGCTTTGGGAAAATGACTTAAACTGCCCCAGGGGCCCTACCCACCCTTCTCTTTATAGAGTCCTGTTTGAATAGAGAGAGAGGTAGAAGGAGGATAACTAGATACAGTACACCTGGAAACTGAAAACCGGATTTCCATTTTCCTGGTGATAGATGTACCAACTTGAGCTCAAAGTTCTTGTTTCTGTGCTTGAAGAAACATATGAAAAAACTGAAATTAGAAGTGTAATTCCTGCAGTTAACATTCAGGTGAGAAATACTGGCCAGAGCCCAGCCTAAGAAAAATGGAAACTCAGCATTCTTGAATTTGCAGTAGGTTTTGAGTTTGGTACTTGAAAGAATCCCTGTTGTCCTGAAGGTGGCAGTAAAGCACTACTTCTTGATATAGAAAGTGGTAACTCATTACTTGGAATTCTGTTACATCAGTATTTCTCTAATTTGTTTTTTTTCCACCAACATCTGTTGTTTGGATTATGTTGTTAGCCTTACTCTGGTGTGTCTTCAGTTTGATGATAATCAATATTAAGATATTGTGTAGCAAATACTAACATAAACCAACAGAAATATAAAGTAGTATAGGATACTCAAAGAACTTTTAAAGTTTCAGAAATCACGTGCTTCAGTAGTTAAGGATGTCTATCAGAAGTCTATTGTCACAGTACCATGCATATATTAAATAACACCTTAACTGTGTTGAAGCAGTTTATTTTCTGTGAGAAAGTCCAAAATACCAGGAAGTTTCAAAAACACCATGTTTCAAGTAGTCAGTCACTTGAACATAATGTACCCTATGAAATACGAGGTCATTTAACAGAGAAAAGAGCAATAAAATCCAGTGTCTTCCTTGCCCTCATTCATGCTTTTATCCTTTTTTACTTAAAAATCTCTCTCCATGGCCAGAGATTTAGCTCAGTGGTTCCAGGGCCTGCCTGGCAAGCACAGGGTCCTGGGTTCGATCTCCGGTAACCACATACAATGCTGGGCGTGGTGACTCATGCCCACCAGCCATCAATACCACATAACACAGTGCCACGCATGGTGGCTCACGCCTGTAATCCCAGCACTTGGGAGGCAGAGGCAGGAGGATTGCTGAGTTCAAGACTTGCCTGGGCTGCATAGTGAGCTCTGGGCCAGCCTGAATTCAAAAGCACGACCCTGCTGAAAAGAAGAGAAGTTAAGAGAAAGGGAAGGGAAAGCAATTAGCTTCTGTTGGTTTATGTTAGTATTTGCTAGACAGTATCTTAATACTGACATCATCAAACTGAAAAGAAAAAGAGAAAGGGGAAAAGAAAGAAGGAAAGGAGGAAAGGTGGAAAATGTTCTGTATTCATTCCAAGGCTGTTACTCACCCTGCACATCCTTGAACCCACCTTTCCTGCCTCCCTTTGAAGATTGTTCTGGCTACCTTCAGTTTACTGAAATTTTAATCAAATGATCTAACCTTTCTAACAGTTATTTTCTTAACCATAAAATAAAGGGGCAAGAAAATATAATTTCTAATTCTATAAGTTTTGTCATATAAACTTAATCTGTATTATATGTATGTGTATGTATATGTGACTATATACTTATATACAAATATATGTTTCAGTCCTTTAATGAATAAAATTCAGTTTCTTGTCTTCTTTTGGAGCTAACATCTAGAGACATTCAGAATGGTCCAGCACTTGACACACTATTGCTGGCTCTTCTATGAAATGGCCTCTAATAAAATGCATCTGTTAAGAACCGCTAGTAATAGAATTGTTTACTCTTCTACCAAGAAATTTGGGAAGACACCAAAAATTGCACCTGGTATGTGCCCAGACTTCATGGGCTTCATATTATGAAACCCACAGTTCTTAAAGGATTCTAGAATGAAAACACATGTTACCAGGTCCTACAGTGATCCCATATGTGCTAAACACTATGATTAGCAGTCTTCTGATCATTCTTACTAGTGTATTGGCTCACTGCTTAAGAAACTTTGCCAAAGTCATTTGGTTAGACAAGTAGCATGTCAGGATTACAATGGTGCCTGTTTTACTATAGATCCAATATTCTTGGCTTCTACATGTGTGTGTGTGTGTAAAACCTCATAAGTGTTTTGTAGTAAGATTATTATCCTCTTTAGTACTCAATCCCACTTGCTCTCATTCAGAATTCCATGCTGTTTAAACCATCTATCTATCTATCTGTCTATCTGTCTATCATCTATATATCTATATTGTATGGCAGGAGGTTCTTAAATTGTAATGAAATCAGCCTGTATTTTACAACTCTATATCAACATTGTAATGAGTGAAAAGAAAGCATTTTATACAAGCGCTTTGAAGACTGCATGTTCAAAGACAGTTGTCCCAGTTGAAAAATAATATTAGTTAAATAGGATAGAGACAGAGCCAGAGCAAGCAGGAGCCATTATGTCAATAAACAATTGAATTTAGTCTAATGAAAGTGAACTCAGTGTTCAAAATTATCATAAAATTAAAATATTATGTGCTGTTGACTCACTAGAATAATATTTGATTCATGAGTTTTGCCACACCATTCTTCCTTTCTCTAAGATGTATGAAGTTCTTCCTGAAAGGTGTTTAATGCTCTAGTCGGATTCTGTATTACTTTGACCAATCACCAGGTGTATGTATGAGCGGATCATCGAGAGATATTATCAGGATACTTTTGTCAAAGGATGATACTTAATAAGTTTTATGACCCTTTTTTATTTGCTGGTATTGCTTTTCAGCATGAAATAGACTTTTTTATTAAAGTTTTGACAGTTTGATGATTCACTATGAGAATTAATTGATATTATCACAGTAGTATAACCAGAGGAAATTCAACTGAAGCATAAACAAATTTATGTGATATATGGCATATTAATGTTGAATAAAAACTTAAATATGCTTTAATAGAAATATAAGTAGACTTGTTTTTTCTTGATGTTGTTTTCCTTTGACTAAGAATTTGTGTTAAAGTTAAATTTAGAACAAATCATTTATCTGTGGCATTTGCAGCCTTAAATAATACAATTCTTATTTCTATTTTTTCAAAAATGAGCACATAAAAGAGAAACCATAAAAAACAATGGTTTGAATAAGATATTATGTTTCACTTATAAATCAGTCTAGAGAGAATATAATTTTCACCAAAAGGCAAGAAGCTCAGTTCTGTGAGATCACTGAAAGGACTCGAGTTCTGTTTGTTTGTTTGTTTGTTTTCAGCACCCCCTGTGATGCTATCCTCAAGTACATGTTTAAAGCTAGCTAGAGCCTCATCCCTGTCCCAATTCAAATGAACCATGGAATTTCAAGGAAGATATAGAATAAACAATTTCCTTCAAAGCAAGAATGAAGTTGCATACATCAATCTTTTTTTTTTTTTTTTTTTTTGAGACAGGGTCTCGCTTTGTAGTTCAGGCTGGCCCTGAGCTCACTATGTAGCCCAGGCAAGGCTGGAACTCAGCAATCCTCCTGCCTCTGCCTCCCGAGTGCTGGGATTACAGGCATGAGCCACCATGCCTGGCACTGTGGTATGTGGTATTGATTGCTGGTGGGTGTGAGTCACCACGCCCAGCATAGTATGTGGTTACCGGGATCGAACTCAGGACCTCACGCTGCGAGGCAGGTGCTGGAACCACTGAGCTAAATCTCCAGCCTCACATACATCAATCTTATTCACATTCCATTGACAGAGTTTTATCCATGGCCTCATGTAGCTGCAGGGGAACTAAGAAATCTAGTCTGTAGGTAAGCAGCCATGTACTCTCTAAAATTTTTTATATGTATGGAAAGAGAAGAAAATTCATTTAGAGAACAATGAGCAGCCTGTGGCAGTATGTTGTTCAGTGTCTGTGACAACCTTTCTTCCCACACGGACACTCCTCTTCTTCCAAAGGAGACATTCCCCATCTCCCATACAGTTACTTCATCCACCAAAAGTCGGGGGTGTCTAGATAATGTATATTGCCATCTTTTGGTTTAGAGATCATTCTTTGTAGTCCATGGCCAGGTTATCTGTTCGTCTCATACCCACCAAACAAAAGTAGAAGGAAAAATTCAGCTGCGGTACAAACTGTCATTCAAAAAAAGGAAGAATGGGGTACATGTCATAGTCAGGACTCTGAAGGAATTTCTAGGATTCCTTGCAACAGCAGTAAAACAGTTTTTCTTGTTTTCCCTTTTGGCTGTTTTTAAATTCTAATTTCTAGCTGCTCTTCCATTATCCAGTCTCCTTCATGGCCATACCTAAAGATAGGTTAGAACTGCAGAACTTTCAAAACTTGCAATTTGTGGAGATCTGGAATCCTGAGAAGTGTTTTGGTAATCAAATACAGGCTTTTCTTTGAGGCCAGCCTTTTGATTTCTTTTGGGAAATAATTCCCTCAGTGCTTCTATAGGCTTTTGTATTTTCCTTCTGGGTGAACTCTTCTGAGTAAACAGATTCAAAGAGGTTTTTTTTCTAGACGTAATGCTTAAGTCTTCTTGTTTCATTGATGTATCTTCTTGTTTTTAGACATTTGTTATTCCCCTCTTTAATATTTGTTACTCTGAGTCTAGATAAAGCCACAAAGTTGGATGAGAGGGCAAACTCCATTTTATCAGTGCTTCTTGGCTAGTATTATGTTTTGGCTGACAAATCTTAATTGAGAGGTGCTTGTGATGAATACAGAGCCTTTTTTCCTTCTGTTTAGGAAAAGTAGTTGAATTTTCTGGTCCTGAGGCCTCCAGTCACCATTCGTAATCAACTTAGATAGTAAACTTTCCAGCCACTTTTTTCCAAGTGACAGATTTCATATGCCCGTGCTCTTTCAGATTATTAGAGGCAACTCTTCTACCAAATATTATGACATGACATAAAAAGGATCTCAGTCTTCTAGCCAACCAATATTTTATCTTCTTACCTTACCTTTTTACATACGAAACCAAAAGCATCTTAAATTTGAAGTTTTTTATTTTGATAGTGCATCATTTCTGAAAAGCAGTTTCTTCAGAGTATAGAGGTCTGATTTTTAAAAAATTTATGATGGTATAAAAACAATATATGTTCAGTAGAAATGATGTCTCTAAGTTTGAATTTTGTTGCTTGTCCAAATATTGATAGGTTGCCCCCGGCCGAAGGTAGCAAGCCATAGCTGTAAGTCGGCTATCTGGTCCTGAGAGTGAGCAGTCAGTACTCTGCAGTGTGCTGTGTGGCTAAGCTGTGTGCTTGGCTTACTAGGTGTATTTTCAACTTGCAGTGGATCTGTGGGGATAAAATTCCATCACAAGTCAAGGAATGAATAAGCTGAACTGCTATACTTAATACAGCATAAAATATAATGACCTTATATATTCTAGCTACTAGTTTTGTTCTGAGGAACACCTGCCAAAAATTTTCTCCCATTCTATAGGTTGTCTCACTTTATTGGTTGTTCCCTTTGTTATGAAGGTTTTTAATTTAACACGATCCCATTTATTGATATTTAAGGCCTTTTCTTATGCAGTTGGGGTTCTGTTCAGAAATTCTTTGCCTGTGCTGGGGGCTGTTGCTGCACCCTCCTTTCTGTTCCTTTGATGCACAGGTATGTTTTGTTGTTAGGAGTGTGAACTGGTACAACCATGAGTATGGAGATTTCTCAAAAACTAAAAATGGAAATTCTATTTGACCTAGCCGTTCCCCTGCTATGTATCTTCACCAGAGTGTTAAAGCCAGCATATGATAGTAGTACACGCACACCATGTTCATTGCAGCACAATTCATAGTAGCTAACTTTTGGAAGTAACCTGTATGTCCATCAACAGATGAATAAAGAAAATGTAATGTTTATATAATCCACTATTACTCTGCCATAAGAGATAATCCTGAGTTATTTTTAGGAAAATGGGTGCAGTTTAAGACCATAATGTTAAATGAAATAAGTCAGATACATAGGCTTAAATATTGGATTATTTCTTTTATATGAGAGACCCAATATATAATTAGAGCAAAATAAAAGATAGATAATAGGAAATAGGGAGACATCTTTTGCAAAAGGGTAAAGGACAGAGAGAAAGAGAGGGAGGAGAGAGCATAGATGAAAAGATGATGAGAAAAGAATTAAATTGTGTTATGCATATGTACCAACTCCCCATGAGGAATGTAGTCATTAGGTGCTACAGACATGTACTAATAAAAATAAAAATACAGTGGCTTAAATAATAAATATGTTTTTCTTTTTTATATGATTATATGTAAAGATAGGATGTGCCCTGGGTCTGTATATAGCTCTCCACAAGAATTTTCAAAAACCTGTATTTCTCTCATCCTGTTGTTCTGATGCGAACTTTTTTTTTTTAACTCAGTGCCATTGACATTGCGTGCTAGTTATAGTTAATTCTTTACTGTGAGTAGTTGTCCTGTATATTACAGGATTTAGGAGTATTTCTGACTTCTGCCTAGTACATGTTAGTAGCCCCTCCTGTTGAGACAATTAATGTCTCTAGACACTGCCAGATGTCCAGTCAGGGGCAAAAGCCACCTCTGTTCGCGAGTCATTGCTTTATTGTCTTTTAAAATACTGTTTCCATCTATGCATTTAAAGCAGATTTTGATCCATAATGATGAGAAAAATCAACTACATTGGCCTAGATATTGTAACTAGCTGAGGGCATTAGTATTATAATGATCTTTATTCTGTCTATTCAAAAAGTTAAATAAAGAAATGAAAGATACAAAAACTGAACTACATTAGACATTAGGAGATGAAAGTATAATGTTAGACAGAACTTAGAAATGTATTAAATCAAAGGACAGATGCAAGGGTGCAAAAGAAATGATTAGTTAATTTGAAAACATGCAATTGAAACTATTGCAAAAAACACAAAGAGAAAAATGAATGTAAGAAAGAAGGATCAGCTGAAGAAGATGCTTCAAAAAAACCTAATGAAAAATGTAACTGAAGAACCAAGACAGGAGGTATGTGCAAATACTCTGAAGAATTTGTAACCAATTTGAAGAAATAATGCTTGATGTTTCCCAAAACTCAATGAAAACTATAAACCCAAGATTCAAGAAGTCCAGTGAATTCTAAGCAAGGGAAACAAAGAAAAGCACAGCAAGATATATCATAATCAATCACTCAGAACTAGGGGGAATAGATAATATGTACAAAAGAATAAAGTGAGATAGGAGATTTTTCCTAGAAACAATGCCAACAATTATTAGAAAAAAATCTATAATAAGTAACAACTAATGAGTAAACATCCAATCATGCAAACGTTTCACTCTCAAACATTTAAAAGGGGAGAGAATTAAGAGTGAATCAAGCAGGCCATTCCATTTCTGGCAGTGGCGGACTGAGGGCCGCCCACTGGCGCACTGTACCCCAGAGCAGCACGGACTCGGCTACCTCGGGTGCCATTCCATTTCCAGCAGCAGTGGAGGACTGAAGCCTGCCCACTGGCCGGCTCCACCCCAGAGCTGTGCGGTGAGGAGTCAGGTACGGACCCCGGGTGCCATGCCCACCACGGAGGATTGAAGGCCTCCGGCCGGCCCCAACTCCATCCCGGAGCTGTGTTGTGAGGACCCAGGATCAAAAGGAGCCAGAGCCTTCTCCTGCGTCCCTCCATAGGAGGTGCACTCCTGGAGCCGCGCTGAGAGACCAGGCAAGATTTAAAAAAAAAAAAAAGGGAATCTAGCTTCTATTTTGCCATCTACTCCTAGATCCCTCTATTCACCTCTTGTCCCCACATCCTCTCCTATCTTCCTGTCAGAAGCAATACCCAGAAGTAAAAGACTCTTAGGCTGCCCTATTTCTTCTTCTGTACTACTATAAGAGGTGTGCAAAGCCTCCAACAGTCTTACAGCATACAGTTGGTACTGTTGTACATATGCCCTTTTATCCTGTAGTACCTGCTGGCATATATGATGTTCTAGGGTATAGGTGATTTTTCATAAATCTGCTAACCCTATTTCATTCTCCTCCTGTCTCCCTACCTCCCTGATTCCCAGTGACCTCTTACCCCAAAGGGTTCGGGGGGTACATTTACGATCCACATGTTGTATACACATTCCTGATTAACTAAATTCTGGCATATGGGCATAGAGGTAACTCATAAGCTCAAAGTCTTCAGAATAGAATTTAACAAAACTTTTTATCTTATTTATTGTGTTTAATACTAATATTGGCATTTATTGTTTATGGTAACAAACATGATGTAATTGTTCTGCTCAAATACCTCCCATGATGTGTCAGAACTGAGAACTCTCAAGGGTCATTACAGATTCAAGGAGGACCCCCCCCCAGGAAAGTGCCACATCCAAAGGGCCCCAGATAATAGAAAGAGACCTGCAACAAACATTGCCCTGTCACCAGGCAAAGAAGAGCATTAGTAACAGCGAAAGAGTAGAAATGAGAAAATACACAAAAAACCAGACACAAAGATCACCACCACAGGGAAATTCAGAGAAAAGGGAAATAGGGCAAACTGAAACTCAAACACCAGGACTCTTAGAGATGGTAACTAAAGCGGATCTAGTAAAATGGAAATCAGAACTCAACTCTGAGATCAAAACAGGGATACTGTCCACAGTGAAAGACATCATTAAAGAAGAGATCAGTGAGATGATAGAACCCAAGATAGCAGAAGCAATGGAACCTTTTAAACAGCTTCAAGCAGAGCTTCAGGAAATGATGAAGGAGAATGAAAGCTTGTGAAGTAGGATGAATGAAGCAGAGAACCAAATCTCAGACCTAGAGGACAGCATAGCAGCCAACGAGCAGGAAAGATATAATCTATGGAAAAGAGCAAGGGACCATGAGAAATCAATTCAACATTAACTTGTGGCATATACTGGTACAAATTTCCCAATGTTATATGTGATTTTGAGATGTATATAAATTGTACCAATAAAGAATTAAAAAAAAAAAGAAATCAATTCAACAGCTTCTAGATGACTCAAAGAAAAATAATATAAGACTGATTGGAGTGACTGAGGAAGCAGGAGACAGTGTAAAAGACATAAAAAAGCTATTGTCAGAGATAACAACAGAAAACTTCACAGAAAAAGAAATAGACATACAGATAAATGAGGCCTATCAGACTCCAAAATGCCGTGACACAAATATATCTACACCTAGGGGCCGGAGATTTAGCTCAGTGGTTCCAGCGCCTGCCTCGCAAGCGCAAGGTCCTGAGTTCGATCCCCGTAACCACATCAATGCTGGGCGTGGTGACTCACGCCCACCAGCAATCAATACCACATACCACAGTGCCGGGCGTGGTGGCTCACGCCTGTAATCCCAGCACTCTGGAGGCGGAGAGGCACGAGGATTGCTGAGTTTGAGGTTTGTCTCGATTATATAGTGAGCTCAGGGCCAGCCTGAACTGCAAAGCAAGACCCTGTCTCAAAAAAAAAAAAATCTATACCTAGACATATAATTATCAAGGTTCCAGATGCACAACAAAAGAATGAAATACTGAAAGCAGTGAGAGAAAGGAAGAAAATCACCTACAAAGGGAAGCCCATTAGGATCACAGCAGACTTTTCAACACAAACACTCAGTGCAAGGAGAGTGTGGAGAGAAGTATTTCAAGCATTGCAGGTAAATAACCTCCAACCTAGACTATTGTATCCTGCAAAACTATCTTTCAGAATAGATGGGGAAATAAGATGCTTCCATGATAAAGAACACCTGAAAAACTTCACAAATACGAAAGCTGCACTCCAAAACATTCTAAAGAACATCTTGGAAAAAAACACAGAAAATTCCATACCCATGAGACCCAGAAGAGTGAATTCATTGGGGCAAACAAGAAACTAAATAGAAAAGGGGAAAAGCAAAGAAGAAAAGAACCAAGAACAGGGAAACATGGCAGCTCTGAATATGTCCATATCAGTCATAACCATTAATGTCAATGGACTCAATGGGCCAATTTAAAGACAGACTAGCAGATTGGATTAAGAAGCAAGATCCTACAATCTGCTGCATATAGGAAACACCTAATTCAGAAGGAAACCCATAGACTGAAAATACAAGGTGGGAAAACAATCCTCCATGCCACAGGAAACTGCAGAAAAGCAGAAGTGGCTATCTTGTTTGCAGATAAAATAGATTTCAAACCCAAACTGATTAAAAGGGATAAAGAAGGTCACTATATCCTCATACAAGGAACTATCCAAGAGAAAGAAATAACAATCATAAATATTTATGCACCGAACTCTAATGCACCCAACTATATAAAACAAACATTACTGGACATGAAAAGCCAGTTAACCATGAATACAATAGTAGTAGGGGATTTTAATACTCCACTGTCACAAATTGACAGATCAACTGGACAAAGAATCAATAAGGAAACAGT
>PVIC010057206.1:0-10733 GCA_004025085.1 Thryonomys swinderianus
GGTCTCGCTTTGTAGTTCAGGCTGGCCCTGAGCTCACTATGGTGCCCAGGCAAGCCGCCGCGAACTCAGCAATCCTCCTGTCTCTGCCTCCTGAGTGCTGGGATTACAGACGTGAGCCACCACGCCCAGCATTGTGGTATGCGGTGTTGATTGTTGGTGGGCGTGAGTCTCCACGCCCAGCATTGTATGTGGTTTCCGGGGATCGAACTCAGGACCTTGCGCTTGCGAGGCAGGCGCCGGAACCACTGAGTTAACCCTCCGGCCTTTCTTTCCCTTCTTTACTTACCCTATCCCCTGCTTTTGCCTTTTCCTTTTGAACATTTTCTTCCTATTTCACAATACCTATCATACATTTTTTAACTCATTCACACCTTCAGTCTCTCATACCAAAGAAATGATAGGGTGTTTGCACATCTGTGTCCTATTAATTTCACTTATGAGTATGTCCTCAAGATACATCCATTTGAGTATAAATGACTGAAATTTATCATTCTTTGTGGCAGAGTAATACTCCATTTTATTAAAAAAATAACCCATATCTTCTTTATCTAGTCTCCAGCTGATGGACATTTGGGTTGTTTCCAAGATTTAGCCATCACAAGCTGAGCTGCTATAAACATGGTTGCACATACATCACTGTGATATGAATCTTTTAATTATTTCATGTATATACCTAGCATGGGAATAGCAAGGTCAAGTGGGACCTTGAGTCTTAGTGTTTTAAGGAACCTCCACAGTGGTTGCACCAGTCTATATTCTCATCAACTTTGGAGAAGGGTTCCTTCCTCCCCACAGCACTACCAGCATTTGTTCTTGGTTGTTTTCATGACAGCAGCCATTCTTTGTGAAGTGAGGTGGAATCTCAGTGTTATTTTCATCTGCATCTCTCAAATGACCAATGGTGTTAAATATTTCACTGTCTTTTTATTTTCTGCCTTTATTTCTTCATCTGAAACATGTCTGTTCATTTCAAACACCCTTTTGAATTGGATCTTTGTTGAGGGGGGCTGTGTTTTTAAAGTTCTTTGTATACTCTAGATAGCATAGTTACAACACAGTACTGAGTTACTTTCTTAATCATAACAGTGGTGAATTCTAAATAGAGTATCTAGCAATCAAGTTAGGGTGGAAGATTTCTAGTCAATTTACTAACTGGGTTGAAGAGTGGGAATAAGAAGGTGAAATTGCTGCCTACTCAGAGGTACACATGCACAGTAAATTAAGTTCAGAGAGCGGATTTTAGTAACTCTCACTGGAGTGGGGTTTGCTTGCCTGGAAACAGAAAATCACAGTTGAGGCCTATGTGGGAGATGTGTTTGCACATGAATGTGTGTGTGGGGGGGGTTGGGTGCGTATGGGTGTGTGTATGGGTGCATGTGTGTGTATGTGTATGCTGGGACAAACTTTCTGGCATCTATAACTGGAAGGAGGAGAGTTTTATTTTGATTCTCAATTTAGTGGCTTCCATACATACTTGAGCAGGTCAAAGGCAGAAGTGGCCTAGTGGAGGGTCATGGCAGAGGGGAGATGCTCAACCCATGGAAGCCAGGAAACAGAGATGGATGAAGTCAGGGACAAGGATCTTATCCTTGCAAGGCCACACCTCCAGTGAGCCACGCCTCCAAGGAGGCCCTGTGGCCTTATAGAGCGTGGATTTATTAATGAATTAATCAGCTACTGAGTATAGTTCTCCCATAACTGATTGTCTTCCAAATTTACTTACCCTGCCTAGATGTCTCAGTGAACTATATTTTATATTCATATTTGGTGGACTAGTATAATCTAAATAAAATGTGATTGTATTTACCAATAAAATATGATTCCTTTTACATTTTCTTTCCTGAGTAGTAACACCGATATTTACCTATACACTTAAGTGAGATGTGTAAGTTATAAATAGTAATCATTTTCGCTGGGAGTGGTGGCTCATGCCTGTAATTCCAGCACTCAGGAGGCAGAGACAGGAGGATTGCTGAGTTCAAGGTTTGCCTGGGATACATAGTGAGCTCAGGGCCAGCCTGAACTACAAAGTGAGACCCTGTCTCAAAAAAAAAAAAAATAGCAGTCATTTTCTAAGTACTGAAACCTCTCTTAAACCTTGAATTCCAATTGATCATTTTGTATCATTAGCTCTGCTTCAGATTTCCTTCTTGAACATGTTTTTATTGCCCATTTGCTGTCCTAATTATAAGTATTTATTAAATCATGAATTGTTATATTAGCCTCTGCTCTAATTTTTCTCTAGACTCTCTTCTATCTAAGACATCACCACACTATAGCCAGAACTGCATTCCCCCAAATACAAATATCTTCAAACTGAACCATCTCTGGTGCCTTCTCAATAGCTCTGTTTCCTTGAAAAATAGGGATAATAACAACACTTATATCAATATTTGTTTTGATAAGAATAGTGTCTGTACAGAGTAAGCCCTATATAGTTATTAGCCAATATTATGATTATTATCTGAGGCTCATACTGTACATGACCTCAACCTGCCTTTCTAGCAAAGCCAATGTCATAGCCATTTTTCCTGCCATTTCTCATAACCTAAACATTTTACAGATGCTGTGAGCTTCCTCATACCATTTCCTGACTTATAATACCCTTGCTTTACTCTTGTGCAGGGTTGTAAAATCTTAGTTCACATTTTTGTTCTTGTCATAAATTGGCTCCTAGGCTTCAAGGCTCCTTTATGGAAAAAAAATTTCACTTATTGCTCATGCTTATTTATTGAAATATATCTCTGTGCTGTGATTGGCTAATGTTACAGAGTCCATTTGATAAATACATGATGCTGCCTAAGTGGAATGTATGGCGACATTTCAGATTTCATGCTCACAAGTGTGCAAAGCAAAGTAACCATAGTTCTCCCAGACATTGAACTGAACAGCTAATTTTTATAAACAGAACAACAGGTGGGCTCCAAATTTATCCAAATTTCAAGGAGAAAAAAAAAAAAACAGTTGTTTGTGAACTTCAGACACCAAAAGCTGAGAGAAAATGGTTTTGGTTAGCTGGTTTATACATACATTTTTAAAGCAGTATTTCTTGGTGTGTTTCTCTCATTTAATTTGAAAAATAGTAATTCTGCTAGAATTACAGGCATAACTTGCTTTACAAAATAGTCCACTTTTAGAAGAGGTAGAGTTAAATGAAATTACTTCAAAAAGATGATTACTATAACAACATAAAACAAAATTGAAATGTAAGAGTATTACTCCATTTTATTAAAAAATCAGTTGAACATTCTTCTACCTTTGAACACTTTTCTTTCCTGCCACTCTCTCTTTTATCTTTCACTATTTTATTTGAATTATGTCTTCCTAACTTTCTTCACTGCTAAGACAAAACACACAATACCCAGAGTTAAAAGAGGAAAGGTCTATTTAGCTCAGTTTGTAGTTTTCTGTCCATAGTTGACTGGTTCCGAGGCAGGTTGCTACGGCAGAGGAGAAACACTTTGTGGTAGGCAGAAGGTAGCAAAAACAAGCAAATGACAAGCAATAAGCCTCTTTCTGTGCCCTATATTGTATCTACCTCCCCTTAGGCTTGGCAGCTCTCTCACCCTAGATCCTAGCACCATTAATTCTGATGAACCATGAGTCAATCCTAGCATTACACACACTAGATCCAGCCCTATCTGAAAACCCCTACCTATGACTGCATGAAACTTTGTGGGGGCATTTAAACACAAGCCATAACATTTTCCAAATGTTGTATATGCAAACATTTCTCTGAGTTGAATATGGTGACAAATACCTATAATCCCAGCACTTGGGAGGCTGAGGCAGGTGATTGCTGTGAGTTCAAGGCCAACCTGAAGTACATAGCAAAGTGCTGTCTCAAACAACAATAAGATCAACAACAAAACTAACATATTTCTCTGGATCCTCTATAGAAACTGATTATCTCTTTTTATCTCTTCCTAAATTTAGTGCCACCTCAGTCCATGTATGTTTCTTTTAGAGAACAATTTGGTTTGCTAACAGAAGTGTGTGACAAAATGTTGTTTTTGTTCACAAACTCTACATCAGGTGCTGAACGTGACCACAGCCATCTTCTTCATATGAACAGTAATGTGGCTATCTTCCCCAGAATCATGAAATGAATTAAGTCATGAACTGAAGAACCACTGTATGCAGTATGCATCACATGTGGAATCATTCATATATTGACTTGGGTTCCTAGTATATAAACTAACATGTTATTCTTGGTTCTCCTAAAATGAACCTGTTTCCTACCTACCCATCAAATCCTGTGTATACTTGCATGCATGAACATACATGCACACACACACACACACTCACTGACCTTTTCATGGTGAAAACATGCAATAAAACTTGAAAGCTAGTTTATTGAAAATATAAATAAATATATTTCATAGAGAAGTTTTCTCAAATTGAAGTGTTTGTCCAATATGAGCAACTGAACATGGTAGAGTGAATCTGTGAAGCAAACATATTATTTGGTACAGCTTGGTATTAGTGAAGACCAAAGATACAGACTTCTAGACCTGTGTCTCTCCAGCTTTACCTTCTGCTACAACCCTTATTTGTCTCTCTTTAATCCCAAAGGCTTCTGTCTTGCTGTTCTTGGCTTAGCGGCCATACATTGAAGTTTTGGCCAAGAATTGGGCACTATTGAACCTGTGAACCTAGCTTCGAGTCCTTCCCCAGAGTAGGCACATGACAGCTACCCAGTAGGAGGGGTGACGTCCTCCCCTTAACAAGTGTATGTTTGTACATAAGCTGTTTTCTCCTGTTTATGAGTAAGCTGACTCAAGGCTGAGTGGTGCCACAATAGCACAGTGTTGTATCACAGAATGTTTTCTTGTCAACAGAACCCTCGAGCAAAGGAAAAGATGGCTGCTTATTTGGATCACTTCTCTCTTCTGCTAGCAGCTACGACGCTGCCTCAATGCCTGTACTCTGGAATGTTACCTTATTATACTAAAAAAAAAAAAGCCATGATTCTGAATCAGAACATAATTTAGGCCCAGGACAGAGATTTTCTGTGTATATATAAGGTATTCAATCATGTGAGTGCACATACTCACACATACAAAAACTAGTGATACTGTATATAAAAATTTAAATAAAAATATTTGCAGTCATGTACCTCAGATACTTAGATATAAACTTGCTAAAGCTTGTGCTAATTTGATTGATCCCTTTTGGGTTGGGATCAGTAGGGCTAGATTGTACAAGGCCCTTAGATCACAGGATTTTCTGGGAGGCAAACACAGGCTTTAGCTTTCCCTTGTCACAGCAAATTAAGAGTTAGTTATATACTAAATTCTGATCTCACTGCACAATAGAATAGGAATAGGTGGCAGAAGTTTATGTCTTTATTTTCTGTCTAGGTTCATCTTTTGTTCTAGCATAAAAATGTTTGTTAGTAAGAATACACAGCCAAAAAATAGAGTTATTGGCTATGATTGAATATTTCTCATTTAGGCTGAGGATTTAGCTGAAGTGGTACTGTGGCTCCCTAGCAAGCATAATGGCCCAAGTTCAATCCCCAATACCACAAAAATAAATAAATTTTTAAAATAAATAAATATTTCTCATTTAGAATTTTATGGTTTGGGGAAAAAATTTTTCTATGTTCCTTCAAAAGCCTTGAAACTGATTGAAACCAACTGAGGTACAGCCACACATTTTCCACTTTGAAAATACAAATGATCAGAGAGTCATTCAGCTCAAAAGAAAATGACTGTCATCTAAACTGGAGCTTTGATGAGCCTTTCAGAACAATAAGATGAAGGTGTAGAGTCATAAACCTCACTTACACACTGCAGAATTATGAGATACCCAGTTGTGCGTAGTAGCTGAGATGTGTCCTTGTAAAATGAGTCTGATGTGCCTTCTTGCCTTCTGTAGTATAGATCCTTCAACATATCATGCATTCATTCATCAAACCTGTTTTGTACTCCTACTATGCAATGAGTCCTTTGATGTTCTTTCATGTCTATACTATTCCTTACCACTGTATGTTGCTTTGAGTCATGAAACATTTTATTTTCCTGGTTCTGCTCCCTAGTTACAAATACAGCTTTTTCTTTGAACCTCCATCTGCCCTATTGGCAAAGCTGTTACAGCTATTCTGCTGATGACTCAAAATGTACATATTGTCTTCAGTTGAAATCCCAACTCCACTTACAAACTGGCTTCTCCTTCCTACTCTCATCTGTGGGTATATTGTCCCATGTTTCCTGTCCTCCAGGTTAAAAACCCAGCTCTTTTGATGCCAGGTTTTCCTTTCTCATTTGTGGAATTAGCATTCATGGCCTAATTCAACTTCCCACTTTCTCTTTGCCACTCTCAAACCTAACAGCTTATTTTATACCAATGATTATAAACTGGTAACTCCATTCTTGCCACTCTGAGCAGCAGCAGCAGAAGGCAGCCCAATACCCTATGTTTAGTTGCACCTTTAGTTGGTATGAAGCCTTCATACCCATAATCCTAGCATGTATAAGGCAGAGTGAATATCCACAGTAATACCTGTAGTTGAAGACCCCATAGACCAGGGCAGACATTCTCAAAATTGAGTAAATCCAATCCACATAAGTTTGAGTAAGTAAGTCTTAAGGCCAATAATCCTAGTGCAGTAATCCTGGTAGTTTAAAATCCTTCAGGGAGGGGAAGATGTCCACAGAAATCCCAGTAGTTGATCCCACAGGGCAGGCCAGACATCCTTAATTCTAAGTAAGTAAATCAAGTAAATAAATCTGCAGTACCAACAATGCCTCACAGTGCTCTATTGTTTCTTTTTTAAAAATTGTTTTTATTGGTAAATTTCATATATATATTTTGATCACATTCAACATTTAGGATTTGTACCAATACATGACATATCTTGATTCTCATTTTTTCTCATTCTCCTGCCCCCCTGCAACTCCCTGCCCCCTATGTACATAAGCTTTGTTTCCTTTTTTTACCATTGATTTTTTCTTTTCCTTCTTTTTCTTTTCTTTTTTTTTTCTTTTTTTTTTTTTTTTTTTTTTTTTTTTTTTTTTTTTTTTTTTTTTTTTTTTTTTTTTTTTTTTTTTTTTTTTGAGACAGGGTCTCGCTTTGTAGTTCAGGCTGGCCCTCAGCTCACTATGCAGCCCAGGCAAGCCTCGAACTCAGCAATCCTCCTGCCTCTGCCTCCAGAGTGCTGGGATTACAGGTGTGTGCCACCATGCCCAGCTTCTTTTCCTTCTTTATTTACTCCATACCCCCTTTTCCTTTTCCTTTTGAACATTTTCTTCCTATTCTGCAATACCTATCATACATTTAGAATTCATTTATACCTTCATTTTTTCTTACCAGAGGAATTACATGGTATTTACACATCTGTGTCCTACTTATTTTACTTATGAATATGTCCTCAAGTTATATCCATTTGAGTATAAATGACTCATATTATTTATTCTTTATGGCAGAGTAATACTCCGTTTTATGAGTGCTTGCAATTCCATCATTACAATGTTGCACACAGACTCTCTTGCTATGGTAAAGCAAATGGGAAATCAATAATCAATTGTAATTGTACTTCTCTAGCTGGGTCCAGTATTACATCTTTTCAAGAGTCAGGCTTCCTGGGCTGGAGATTTAGCTCAGTGGTTCCGGTGCCTGCCTTGCAAGCAGAAGATCCTGAGTTCGATCCTGGTAACCACATAGAATGCTGGGTGTGGTGACTCACGCCCACCAGCCATCAATACCACATACCAAAGTGCCAGGCGTGGTGGCTCACGCCTGTCATCCCAGCACTCAGGAGGCAGAGACAGGAGGATTGCTGAATTAGCGGCGGCTTGCCTGGGCTACATAGTGAGCTCAGGGTCAGCCTGAACTACAAGGCAAGACCCTGTCTCAAAAAAAAAAAAAAAAAAAAAAAAAAAAAAAAAAAAAAAAAGAGTCAGGCTTCCTAAGGATGACATTTTCAATTATCCCTGTTTTCTTTAGTTGCCCTCATCTGGCACTGCAGCTGATAATCTGAAATAGTTTATATGCTACCTAAATCTACAGCATGGCAAAATGTTGGACTCGTGGCCCCCAGCAGAGCACTGCCAGTGCAGATTCCTGTTTTACACTCTGAAAGCTTCTTTTGTTCTTGTTAGTTTCTCAGTCATAGGGGGCACTGGTTATTTATTGGGCAGTCTAGGATCTAGGAGTTTCTCAATACTTATTAATAGCCAACTGCTAATAAAATCTATGCATTAATAGCTACTTTCAGATTTTTGCTGTTTCAATTCCCCAGGTATATTTTCAGAGTCTCATAATTAATAGTACATGGAGCATTTGGAGGGGAACTTGAGATAGAGATATGTTGGGGATGCTAAGGAGATGTGTAGTTTGTTTTGAGGATAAGAGAAGATAGTTAAAATAAAAATGTCAAAACAAAATGTCATTGAAGGATCAAAACTCGTTATTTATCTAATCATAATGCAATGCTATCTTTAAGACACCCTTATGCTGATGACAGGCCAGGGACAGGATAGATAGTGTCATCCCAGAAAGCACCTGTCTGCTCATAAGCTCCAAAGAAACGTGGTGAAGTAAACTTCCAGTTAAATTTAAGAGAAATCAGGAGACATTACAAGCAGTGAGCAAAAAAGCAAATACATATAGAGCACATCCAAGATTCTTTAATTATTTCATATTTTAATCTAGAGTTTGAGTATGCAGGACATCCTCAGTATCCTGTGAAGACTGAAGCCAAACCAGCAATCTACTCTGGATGCAGCCAATAAAGGTGCACATACTTTGTAGAGATATAAAAAATACAAGGCAAACTGAAAGTTGGTATGTATTTTATTCTCAGCGTATGTCAGGAATCCTAAATAAACCAGCAATAGCAATCCCATGCTATCCTGATGGATTGTTTTCAAACGTGCAACATTCTTTCACTCCCTCTCTCTGGCCCACCAATGGAAGTGGGTTGAAGTTAGAGTAGGGTGAGGATGGAGAGGAAGAGGATGGGGAGAGAGGGAAAGAGATAGATGAAGGGAAGGATTGGAGACAGAAACAAACACAGGCAGCAGACGGACAAAGCACCACCTGCTTTGTTGACCACCCCTGACTTACTTTCTGTTTTTCATCCACCTGCTTCTTCTCCAGACTCTGAACGCTGGAGTGTCTTGCTTTTCTTTTCTGTCTTAATTTACTCCTTGACATAATTTCTCTATGTTGGTGATTCAGATTTATATCTCTGCACCTTTTCAGGTACCAGCTCTGTGTTTGCACATGGAAGTACAATAAATATGTCAAATCTGTCACTTTCAAAATGAAATTCCTGCTGTCTCTATAACACCTACAACTTTCCTCATCACATTTGATGGAAACTTCATTCTTCCAGTTGGTCAGGCCAAAAATCTCAGAGTCATCCTTCTTTAATTCTCCTCCTCTCATACACACAACCACTGCAACAGTAAGGTCTTGGCATTAATTTCAAAGTACTTCCCAGATCTCAGGACTCCTCAGTGCCTCACTCTTACTGTTTCGGTAGGAGTCATCATCATCATCTCCTGCCTGATTTCTGGTCAAGTGTCCTAACTGGTTTATCTTGCTATACCAGGAATGAAACCTCACAGCCTTCGAATGGCCCAGAACACTGATACCTTTGTGTGACCTCATCTCTTGCTGTCTTCTCCTTCGCTCCCTTCACTCAGGGACACTGGTCACCTTGCTGTTCCTGGAACACATAGAATATGCCTCAGTATTAGCCCAGGATACTTCTTCCATTTGTAATCCTCTCCCACACCAATTACAGGCATGCTTCAGTCCCTCATCTCCTTCAAATAACTGATCCAAAATCAACTCAGTAAGGGATATCTTTCTTTTTTTAATTGAATTCTTTATTGGTATATTTTATATACAGCTCACAATCACACTCAGCATTGGTGAATTTGTACCAGCATGTGACACAAGTTAATTCTCATTTGACCTTCTTTTTAAATATGCAACATGCTCCCATCCCACACCCCTTTCTTCATACTCTCCATCAAGTTTACCCTGACCTTGGTTTTCCTTCATTACTTTCTAACATTCAATGAAAACATTTTATTAACTTCAATTATGAATTTATTAATTTAATTATTATTTCTTCTCTCAGTAGAATTTAAGTACAGGTTTTTGTCTCTTTTGTTCACTTATATTTCCCAGTGTTTTTAATAGTTTCTGGTTGGCCACTATAAAGTATATGCTTAATAAACTATCATTGAGTGGAGTGACTGCTGTTGGATGACATGTAGCTAATTGTTCATGAAAGTAACTTAACTGGGTGAAGTCAGAGAAATCAAGGCATGGCCCTATCTACTCATCACAAGGAATCATGAACTTTATTATAGACTTTCTTCTGTACAGAAGAATTTGTGAATATTTGTTTACTATCTTATACAGATCATGACTTCATTCGCACTTCATTCTACAAAACTTTAAATGCTTATTCTTTTTTAAAATTGAATTCTTTATTGGTACAATTTATATACATCTCAAAATCATGTATAACACTGGGGAATTTGTACCAGTATACGACACAAGTTAATTCTCATTTTTACCCATATCCCTACCCACCCACACCTCCTCACCCCCTTTATACATGTTCTTTTATTTTCTTTCTGTATCATATTTATTCCTTCCCCTCATCACATTCCCACACCAAATTTCCTATGAAAATTTTCCACTCTATAAAAGCTGTCATACTTTCTAGAGCTCATTTGCATCTACAGGTGTTCATGCCAAAGAGA
>PVIC010057207.1:0-10732 GCA_004025085.1 Thryonomys swinderianus
GCCGGATCCTTATGGAAATGAGCGAAGAAAGAAGGAACAACAAGCATTTCACAGGAAACCTGTCACCAAGGGAGCAACACTGGGGCTGCTGAGTTCCCCAGAATGATTTAGTCACTGAAGGACTAGAGAACAAAGGCAAAAGTATTTTTTGACTGCAACATGTTATACCAGAAAATAACCTCGTTGAAATGAAAAGAAAGAAGAAAGCCAGTCTTTAAAGGGAAATAGTAAAAGGTTTTGATCATATGGGTGCATATTTTTCTGCCTGCACAGATTTTTTTTGATTCTTCCACATGTTATGGTGAGATGCTTGGCACTCACCCACCTTACATTTTTGCAACATGGGTGCATTCTGCCCTTTTGTCCAGAGGGCCACTCTGCTAGGGAAACCCTTGTTAACTGCAGCAAGAACATTCAAGGTCTGCCTATTTCTCCAAATGCACCTTTCAAGCCCAAGAGGATAAGTGTGCATTAGAGGCATATCATTAAATGCAGGACATTCCTTCTCATGGAAACCCACAAAGCCAGGGAGAAAAGCGTAAAACTATCAGTGATAAAAACTGTCTGGAACTGGCTTCCAGTCTACTTGAGGAACAAGTATAACACACAGGAGAAAAACAGCAGGCTGTAATAGTGTCCCTCTTGGGTACAAGAAAGGAGGAAATTGCTTTTGGTGTGAAAGTGTTACTATTTTAGACGATGGGCATATTCATGAGTAAATCTGTTTATTGTTCATGCTTCAACACAGATGAACCTCAAAGACATATGCTATGCAAAAGACAAAGACCACATGTCCTATGATTCCCTTTAAATGTGTAATGCCCAGAAGAGGCAAATTTATAGAGACAGAAAATAGATTTCTGGTTGCCAGGAGTCAGAAGGGGGACCAATCAAATGCGTTAGGCTTGAGTGCTTAATGTTTGGAGGGATGAAAATTTTCTAAAATAGATTGTATGCACCAAATACTTGCAAGTATGTTAAAAACTATTGAATTATATCCTTCAAATGGGTGAATTTAATTATGTGGAAATTACATCTCAGTAAAGTTGCTTTTTACAAAAATCTATAATCTCCAATGTTTGGTGCACCTGCAAAGGGCACATGTTCACCTACAAGATGGCTTTGTTGTTGTTGCTTTTATATAATAAACATGACCAAGTAATGGCATAAAATAACAAATAATAAACAGGACCAAGTATTTTAATAGGATGGATGTTTTTAAAATCACAATTAGCATAGCATTTAAGTGTGCAGTGGAAGATAAATAGAAGCTTGACAGCTGTAGGACATCCATGGTGCTGTGTGCATTCCCAAATGAAAGGAGAAAGATTCAGCTCATAAGCCAAGTCAATCCATTCACCTTACTTCAGGGTAATAAGGAGTCAGTGCTGCTGGACAACAGAAACAGCAAAGAGTCAGTCAGACAAAGCTTTGTTTTTAGATTCCTGGTTGTTAGTGGAATGGATCGTTCCCTGATCAAGTGCAGTGATTGTGTCCTGTACTTTTCCTGTCCCCAGGAGAATCCCTGTGGCTCAAGGTAGAGCACCCAGGAGGTCACTAAGCCATACTAGCCATATTTGCCTGGCTGGTTTCCTCCCAAGTGGTGGAGGGCAAAGGCCGGGGTTGGATGGGTAAGAAAATTTATGCAGCCCTAGCCTTCCCATATAACCATACTACCTTCTACCTGCACAGATGATCTCTCACTCTCTTTTTTTTTTTCACAACATTTCTGGATCTCCTCAGTCAATGCACAAAGATTGATCAGTCACAGAATAGGAAAGCGTGTTGTCCCCTGAGTCATCACCGAGTAGACAGGTCTCATTTACTTGTTTGTTTTGTTTTCTGAGACAAGGGCACACTATGCAGTTCAGGCTGCCCTTGAACTCACTGTATAGCCCAGGCCATCTTCTCTGAACTTGCAGTGATCCTCCTGCCTCAGCTTCCTGAGTGCTGGAACTACAAGAGTGCACCACCATGCCAGGCCACAGCAGGTCTATTTTAAAAACATGTTGGTGGGGCCAGAGATTTAGCTTAGTGGTTCCAGCGCCTGCCTCGCAAGCACAAAGTCCTGAGTTCAATCCCGGTAACCATATACAATGCTGGGTGTGGTGACTCATGCCCACCAGCCATCAATACCACATACCACAGTGCTGGGTGTGGTGGCTCACACCTGTAATCCCAGCACTCAGGAGGCAGAGACAGGAGGACTGCTGAGTTCGAGGCTTGCCTGGGCTCCATAGTGAGCTCAGGGCCATCCTGAACTACAAAGTGAGACCCTGTTTCAAAAAAAAAAACATGTTGGTGAACTTTGAGAGGATTTCTTCCCATTCGCAGTTCGTGGAACAAAACTATCTAATTGACCACTGCTGAAATAACCAAGATCTGTCCTATGGGTCAAGTTCTTCCACAATGTTTGCCCCATGACAGATACTCAGGCATGGGTTTTTGAACAAATGGACAAACAAATGCACCACAATGCCAGCCATAAAAGAAAAATTTAAGGGCCAGCACTGTGAGTGTCTGCAAACCAGAGGTATTTGGCTCTAAATCTCGATTAACTCTGCTTAGAGCTTCTTATAAGGAAAGAGTAAGGAACAAAACTCCCAAAGCACCTTAAAGCATTAAGTATGACAGAACGTGGGAGATGTAGCTTAGTGGTAGAGCATGTGTGAGGCCCTGGGTTGAATCCTCAGTACCCTCCCCCTAAAAGTATTACTGGCACAGGCTACTGACTGTCAATTGCAAGGAGGAAAATACAATAATAGGAAATTGGTTGAAATGAGCCCTGCTTAGAAATACATCTTGGAATTTGCAACAAGAGCTAGGGATTATATTTTCACAAGTCTTTCTAACTACTGAGAAATGTGACTAAATAACAACAGTAGGCACTCTCTCAGTAAAATATAGGGAAAGAGTAGAGGAGAACGATGCAAACAGGACTTTCTCTCTGTCCAGTGGGTCATTTGTGGACTGGAGAGGCCTCCTCCTCCTTGCCCTCCCCAATGAGTTCCTATAACATTCACAAATACACAAGTACCACAAAGAAGACCTTCAATTTCTAATGTCAAATGAATCTGAGAAGAAATTCTGAGTTGATGAGTACTTGAGAAGGGAGCGAGGCAGGAAAGAGTATTATTTCTAAGACTCAGAGAATTTAGAAGTTGAATTGGCTGACATTTTAGAGATTTGATTTTAATGTTGTCTTATGTAAGCACATCACTCCTGCCAGGGCCACGTTTAAAACTTTCAAAATGACAGTGTATTGAGTCTTTGGGGTTTCCTGGCTCTCAGTGGGATTATGCTTTTCATTAGATCTCAGTGGTATACATTGTGTTATGTTAATCCATATTTAAAATAGGATGACCTTATGTTCCAATCTGGCTGGGACAGTCCTGATTTAAACCTGTTGTCCCCACAGAATTATTAATAGCATCCTCCTCTACTATCAATAGTATCCTGTTCTGGAAGATTAAATTGTCCAGACACTCTTTGACTCCTAAATGTTTTCAAGAATATCTCATCCATGGGCTCAAGGGTAGATTACTTTCCTAGCAGGTGTGAGGTCTTGGGTTCATTCTTTAAAATTAAACACACACACATACACACACACACACACACAAAACTACTTTGTGTTTCTCATTAGTTATTGCCATTGGTAATTATTTTATATAGTGTCTGAGACTCCTCATTTCTGTTGAATTTTAAGCACCCTTTGAACTTTGAAAAGCTACTCACAGAAGCAAAGAACCAATGGCAAGACAATAGCACTCATTTCCACACAAACGCAACTATCAATTGTTAATAACACATGTTAAGTAGTTAACATGTATTACTAATACTTTTTATTATTCAGGTTGTATTTCTATTTTATCAACTATATTATTAAATTATGTCATTAAGTATGTCGTGGATGCCAATGGCCAAATAGCACATACCTTCATAGCCAAAAAGAAGTAATAACAAAAAGGCTTCTATCTTGCCAGGCATTTCTCTCTCTCGTCCTTGGCTGTTGCTCTACTTTACGGAACTGGGGAGCTTGCCCAAGAGCTGGATTAGCCTAAGTGCTGGCCTCATTAAGCATCTTAGTCCATTAGTTCTTAGGTCTTTGGCTGAGTCCTATCGTTAACCCATATAGTTGCTTCCCACAATAAGGAGGTCTCCGAGAAGACTCTAAGGGTGACTGGGGTTGGTTGAGCAAGGACGATATTAGTTTAATTCTATTTAAATGTAAGAGAAGTGATGGAGTAAAATAGGACCTAGAATCTGAAGACTCCAATCGTAATCCTTTCTTACTTAATCATTACTATCCAGGACGATGTTGAACAATTTCCTCCCAAAGAGGCACTAACATCCTGTTATCTGTGTGGCGGTGCCATCCTATTCCCTTGGGGACACACTAGATTTGGGAGGCAGGGGACAATTACACACAAAGATACTATGTAATAGAGAGTTGGAGACAATCAAAACATCCACAGTTAGGGGTGGTTAAGCAAATTAGGGAGGCAGCATGCATAGCTAGAGAGAGTTTGGAGCACAGATTTCTGAGGGAGACGTGCGAACCCTAGCACCACCAATGACTGTCATCTGGAATATGGTAATGATACAAATGCCTACTTCATAGAGTAACTCTGAGGTCTAAATTGGATGATACTGTCTATATGAAATACTCAGAGCAGCTGGGGATTAGTTTAGCAACAGAGGCCCCATGTGCGATCCCCAGCAAAATAAAATGACCCCCAAACCCCAAACACACACTTAGAGTGGCACTTGTCAGACTCGGCTAAGATTATCATGTAGCCGGTGAGAGTCGAGCTGATGGAAGGAGAAAGGGATCAGCTGACTGATAGGTACTGAGTTTTAGTTTTGCAGTATAACGTTCAGGATCTGTTTCACAATGTGAATATACGTTACTGAACTATACACTTTATGCTTAAATGGTTTAGACAAAGAATTAAGTTGATTATTAATAAAGAAGAAAAACGTGTAATGCTCGCTCTTGGTTTAGAAAAATAATGCAAATTTATAGACTGTAAGCAAAAGTATGTGGAAGAAACTGAAGAAAGAATACCGAGCTTCCACTTCCCCTCGCAGTTCTTGGTTTTCATTAGCCCATTCCTGGCCCACACTGTGGGCCCCAGAATCCCAAACAACTTTCCTTCATTCCTCTCATAAAAGATGAAAAAGGCTAGTGTTAGAAAACTAAAAATGCTCACTTGCCCCCAAACAAAACTGTAATGAAATCATAAAAGGAACAAAAAAGAACTGGAGAAGTCTTTGGTCAATCAGCATTTATTAAAGGTTGATAAGCCTGACACTTAGTCTATACTGTATGGATTTTTCATTAAATAGATGGATGTCTTGTCCACTAACCCTACTGCTATATTAGAAAGATAAGGACTGTGTGTTTTGTGCTCTGTATTTTAGGGTTTAATGAATATTAAATCTTTAATCATGACGTGGTGGCTCAGGCCTGTAATCCCAGCACTCAGGAGGCTGAGGCAAGAAGATTACTGTGAGTTCAAGGACAGCCTGGGCTACACAGCAAGCCTATGTCTTAAAAAAAACAACAAAAAGAAACAAACAAAACTTTTAATCATGATCAACTGTAAACAATTCAACTGCAAACTGCTGCAGTATTGATATAAATAAGTTGGAAACTTTGGGGGGGGTCTGGCCTTTCTTGGCTTCAGAAGAGGTGTTGCAATACCAGCAGGTAAGGTGGGTAGGGCCCTGGGGAGACTATGACCTATCCCTGTCTCCATCCTGGGCTCTCAGGTCCAGAGACAGCAGCTGACTTCGAGGGACAGAAGATATCTGCCATTTCACTTCTGACATAAAAATATTTCAAAAATATTTTTAATTAAAAAGGAGAAATTGGGCTGGGGATTTAGCTCAGTGGTTCTGGCATCTGCCTCACAAGCTCAGGGTTCCAAGTTCGATCCCAGGTACCACATACCCCAGTGCCACCCGTGGTGGCTCACGCATGTCATCCCAGCACTCGGGAGGCAGAGGCAGGAAGATTGCTGAGTTTGAGGCTTGCCTGGGCTACATAGTGAGTTCAGGGTCAGCCTGAACTACAAAGCGAGACCCTGTTTCAAAAACTTAAAAAAGAGAGGGGGGAGGGAGAGAGAGAGCTTCTTTTTTAAATAGATACTCAATGGATAGGAAAAGTACTGTTGGCTCTACTGGGAGTCAAACCCAGGACCTTTTGCCTATTGAGACAGACACAATAACCACTATGCTATGGAACCTTCATGCTAGGTCCTGTGTCAATATTCTATTTCACCTGTTGCGTCAGAGCTCCTGCCTTAGCTAATCCCATCCCTCCGCCGTGGCCCCGCCCCTCCCAGGCGGCAGAGTTGAAGATGAACCGGGCTTCACCTCAGACTTTCTGTCCCTTGTTACCGTACCCACATACCCGTGTGGAGCCGGAAACTGGTCACCCCCCAGGCTGAGAGCACTGTCCCTGTTATTACCTTGGACTGCCCTCGGCCAGACAACCCCAGCCTGGAAACTCCAAATCCACCGCGGGGAGGACAGGGGCATCCCTCGAACTGATGATTCAAGCAGCGTGGGCTTGGGGTGCCTTTTGTTTTCACTTTACTGAGACAATGTCTCACCATGTAGTTCAGGCTGGCCTTGACGCTTTGTAGGGTGTCCCCGAATTCATGGAGACCCTCCTGCCTCACCCTCTCCAGTGCTACGATGATAAGCAAAGACACCATTTTTAGGCTGGCATCTTCCCTGCCACGGTTGGAACAGGCCTCTGGTTCATAGGCCCCTTGCCCAAGAGCATAGGCTTTCCACTCCCTCTCCCTTTCCCTAAGCGTTCTTCCCCTCCAGAAGACATAGATGGGCTAAAAACCACAGGTCTTTCTTTGGGTCCCAGTTGTGTAGGGTTAGGGGCACTGGTGGTGTACACAGGCCACCTCTCTTATGGCTGCCCAGGGGAAGTGGCACTGGCCACATAACTTGAGGAGCCCTGAGCAAAATGAAAATGCCGGGTCCTCTGTTCATAGTTACTAAGACCTTGAAATGGTGACAGCATTGTATGAACCTCACACCGGTTGTGTGACTGTGCAGAGCTGTGGCTGCACGGCACCCCTGCAGCACATAGGGCCCTTACATGGTCTCTTCTTGGTATTTCACTGCCAGTATCGTGCCATCTCTAGGGTTTCTGGATGGATCTTTGTCATTATCCTAGGATTGGTTGCCACCCTCAAGCCTGAATACCCTTAAAAACTAGTTGGAAGCAGGGTCTGTATGAGCTCAGGTGAACTTGACCTGTAGGTCACAGTGGTCCTTTCCCTGGCATCTGAGCTTGACAGGATGATGGAGAAACGATAGTGAGTGTACTAAGGTAACTCACTTCAGCCAACTCTTGTCTCCCTGAGGAGTGCGGGCTGCTGGAAGAAACAGGTGGTCGTCAGGGTGGGGGGAGGAGCCCTAAAGTGGGGTCAGGGTCTGGGTTTTAGTCCTGTCGTGGATACTCAGAAGCTGAGCACTTTTGAGTCACCTTCCAAGTCCCAGTCTCCTCCTCTGTGAGATACAAGGGTTGGACTAGACACTCCCACTCTGACCTCTGGGTCCAAATGTTAACCCTATTTTCTAGATAGAAAGGTGGAGGCCACTAGCCATTGTGCGATGATTTCTACAGAGCTTGGTAGAGGCCAGCCTGCAGTTAGTGCTTGGGTTTTCTAGTACTGTTTCCTATGTCTTCACTTAGCTTTCTGGCATATTCATCACAGGGCCCCTTTTCAGTCTGACTTTTTGTTGATACTTTTTTGTTTTTGTTTTTGAGACAGGGTCTTGCTTTGTAGTTCAGGCTGGCCCTGAGCTCACTATGGAGCCCAGGCAAACCTGGAACTTAGCAATCCTCCTGCCTCTGCCTCCTGAGTGCTGGAATTACAGGCGTGAGCCACCACCCCCGGCACTGTGGTATGTGGTATTGATTGCTGGTGGGCGTGAGTCATCACGCCCAGCATTGTATGTGGTTACCAGGATCTAACTCAGGACCTTGCGCTTGGGAGGCAGTCGCCGGAACTACTGAGCTAAATCTCCAGCCCTGTTGATACTTTCTGAGAGGCCTCTTGAGCACTTGATGCCTAGATTGAGAGCCATGAGATGACCATGAGTGGCAAAAGACAAATGCATAGAAGCTCCATGTTTACTGCTGGTCAGCAAGCTGTGGTAACTGGTGGGAAACCCCGTGGTAAGTACATCCCACTTGTTTCCCAGGTCCTGTCAGTCCAAAGCAAAACTGCCAAGAATTGGCCCCAAAATTGCACCCACCAGTTGCGTTTTGGTGTCTCCATCCATTGCTGCCTCTCCAGTTTTCTAGCTGCCCTTGGCTCTAAAGGCAGTCTGCCAAGTGTGAGCTCTGGCCAACTTTCCACACTTAAGCTCCATGTAGGACAGAAACTGGTGCCCCTTTAATGCATGTGACAGAGGTGTCTGCCTTTAGTAAGAAACTCTTGTTCCTTTTCTCTGTTTTGACCAGAAGGGAGACTTTAGCCCACAGTCAGGAGGGGAGACTCCTGCCCCTCCTAAGGTGTGGCCACAGTGTCTATTATTAGTAGAGCACAATGGGGTTTAGTTATTTCTGGCAACAGCCCTGTGAGGTAGTCATGATAAATGCTTTTCGTTTTGAGACAGAAGCTTACTGTGTAGTCCAGGCTAGTCTTCGCCTTCAACTTGGTATGTGGCCCAGGCTGTCCTTAAACTTGTGATCCTTCTGCCTTTACTGCCTGAGTGCTGGGATTACCACACCACACCCAGATTGTGGTGTGACTCTCTCCATTTTACAGCTGAGGAATTAAAACCCCTTTCCTACTACCATTCAGCTGTTGAGTGGCAGAGCTGAGTTTAACCTCAGTGTGCTGAAATCTAATTTATTATACAAAGCCCAAGTCCATAAAGGCTATATGTTCCTCTAAAAGCTGCATTGTGTCTTGTCATATTTTGTACCTGTGCTAATGAGGAAATGAACACCTTTTAAAAACCATCTTTTGCAATTAACAAAATCTTTGGTGGTAGGAACCATGAGTCCATTAGAAACAACTGTCGGTGAAACCTTCGAGTGTCGGGGTAATGCCTCTGGTGACTGCAGTTGCCTGGTACTTTTGTCTGTTCTGTTATGTTTCTGACTTGACTCTCCTAGGTACATCCACAAGTATTTGAACAGTTACAAGAAAAATATGCAAGGAGGCAAATAAAGACTACAAATTATTTCAAACTTTCTGGGCCCTCTGTTTGCTTAGGTGTCTGGTGTTGCTTACTTGGTCTTTAGCTGAACTTGACCTAAGAGACCAGAGCACCAAACACTATCCCGAGTTAGGGAGCCTTGTTTACCTGATTTCAGTTAGAGACTGTTGTGCTTTGTACTTCAGTGAATATTGAGCAGAATTTGTAGGAAAATTGAGTCCTTACCTTTACATGCCAGAGCTCACCTTATCTTTCCTCTTTTGGGGCTCATTGTAATTCAAGACATCTAGAAGCTACCCCACTGGGGTAGATATTTGCTGCTTTTTGCCACCTGTGTTTTTATCATCCCTTATATCACTGACTTTTTACTCAGCTCAGATTCTGTAGTCATTTTTTATCACTCACTGGTTTGCCTCTTTGTTGCTCCCTTGTACCTGTTGGCAAAACCACAATCTGTTAAATCCAACTCTGTCCCTCCTCGGTCTCTGGACGTGGCTCAACAAAAACACATCCAGGCCAACTGGTCTCACATTAAATTTACTACTACTTGCCTCAAGTGAGCCCTGAGGTCCAGAACTGTGTCCACTTCTCCAACAGAACAGCTTTGTGTCTTCTCTCCTGTTACAGTTCATATGTGGATGTTCCCCCTAAGTCCTCATGCATCGGTCAGTGAGGTTTTTTGGTAGGTGAGTGTATCACAGGGGTGTGACACACATCAGTAGGGTAGCCCACTGCTCCCACCTGTCATGCCTTCAGCTGTTTCTCTTCTGCCGTGCTGCCCTGCCTTGGAGCCAGCCAACTGTGGACTAAAACCTGTATAAACTGTGAGCCAAGACAGATGGTGGTTGCACACCTGTAATCCTCACACTCTGGAGGCTGAGGCAGGAGGATTGCTAAAGTTGGAGGCCAGCCTGGGCTATGTAGAGAGTTCAAGGCCAGTCTAGAATTTAATAGTGAGCTAAAAAAATGAAATAAATCTTTTCTCCTTTAAGTTGTATCATCAGATTTTGTGTTCCAGCAGCACAGCAAGTAACTAATACATCTTCCTCCTCCTCCTGGGCCTCACCCCCTAACCTGAGTTATAGGTGTTGACCCTGAATCCTATTTTGGTTAAAAAATGAAAGTAATCTGAAGAAAACCTTCACAGGGATGTACGCCAGTGTCTAACCTTCTTCCTGTAGATCAGGTTTCTCTCGCACAGCCACGTGAGTTGGGACTGAGTGACCCTGCTGTGGGGCTGTTCTGTGCACGGTAGGATGTTTTACAGCAGCCCTGGCCTCTATTCAATAATACCTGTAGGGGCCGGAGGGTTAGCTCAGTGGTTCCGGCGCCTGCCTTGCAAGCGCAAGGATCTGAGTTCGATCCCCGGTTACCACATATAATGCTGGGCGTGGTGGCTCACGCCTGTAATCCCAGCACTCGGGAGGCAGAGACAGGAGGATTGCTGAGTTCGCGGCGGCTTACCTGGGCACCATAGTGAGCTCAGGGCCAGCCTGAACTACAAAGTGAGACCCTGTCTCCAAAAAAG
>PVIC010057208.1:0-10737 GCA_004025085.1 Thryonomys swinderianus
CCGCGAACTCAGCAATCCTCCTGTCCCTGCCTCCCGAGTGTTGGGATTACAGGCGTGAGCCACCACGTCTGGCATTGGGGTATGCGGTGTTGATTGTTGGTGGGCGTGTCTCCACGCCCAGCATTATACGTGGTTACCAGGGATCGAACTCAGGTCCTTGCACTTGCGAGGCAGGCGCCGGAACCACTGAGCTAACCCTTAGGCCCTTTTTATTTTTTATTTTGAGACACGGTCTTACTAAGTTGCCCAGGCTGAGGTCAGATTTGTGATCCTCCTGCCCTAGCCTCAAGTCCTATGATTGTAGGCAGATCCCACTGTGCTCACCCATGGCTACGTGTGGCATTTTTTGTCACGTGAGAAAAAGGCCATTGTAAAGGGCATGGGAAATGAAAGCCTGTATTTTGCAAGTTCTCGATTTTACACAAGAATCATATGTAAATTGTGGTTATAGAAGTTGAATCTCTGTGTTAGAGGGAAATAAACAATGAGAACCTGAATGTGCTAAAACAAAACTGAATAGATGGCTTCCCTGGGAAGAAAGAGCTACATCCTTTGGGTGTGAGTTGATTTCCAAGTAAATGTGAAAGAGCAAGATAAATAGCAAAGAAGTGGAGGTGTATCAAATCTTGTAAGATTCTAGGTTTGTGAGAGATGAATGACAAACTACTTGCCATTGATCACTTTCAAATTCTGTCTCTGTGCTCAAACACCTGGTGTCAATCAGGTCCTGGCCTGGTTTCAAACAGCAGGCTGGCTGTTTCAAAGCATGGGTTTATTTACACATGTTCAGTGTTTTGCAAGTGTTTTCTTTGCCTTCACCGTAACAAGTCCATTAGCACCCAGATTGAGTACTACGAGTCTAGTGGCCATGTCTGAAGAAGAGCAGAAATAGAATGCTCGGTGTAGTTGGGATCATGTTCAACTATGAAGCTTGAGAAGAGTTTCATAGAAGTAGCATTTGAGTCCAGCCTAGAAGACAGTTGGTAAAGGTTGTCTTGTATTGATGTTTTGTTGTTGTTTTTGAGTAGAGGAGCTGTGAGTAAATAGTCAGGATTTTATATCTATAGCAGAGAGCAATTCCTTACTGCTTATGGGAATCTGAATCACACAAATGTTTTAGAATCTTTTCAGAGAATCAATGCAAATATTTGCTGCAGAGACTCAACTCTGTGAAGTTATCAGAGTCTTCTCAATAATGTGGGCAGGCCTTTGCCAAGCTCTTCACCATGGACCTCCCCAACCATTGAGGAATGGTGCTCCACAACTCCCAGGCAATGATGTGAGATGTGATAAGTGGAGCTTAATTTCCGAGGATTCCTACCTTTGCCAGGGATTATTGTGACATGCACGTTAGATGACTGTACATTCCCTTATAGGTCATTGAAGCTCTGAGTCTTTTTTCAATTTTTTTCCCCCTTCTGTGCTTCAGTTTACATAGCTGCTATTAATTTGCTTTCAAATTTATTGACCATTTTCTTTCATAGTAGCCAATATCCTTTGCAGATATATTCACAAATTTTTTTAAAATCTAAGATATTTACCCTTCAGTTCTGTAATTTCCATCTGGTTCTTTTTTATAATTTCCTTTTTCTTTGCTCTGTCCTAACTTTCTATCATTGTGCCAATTTTGCCCTCTTAAATGTTTGAAAATATTTAATGCTTGTTTGCTGATCCTGGCTGTGTTATTCCTAGGTCTCTTTCTATTAAATACTTTTCTCTAGGTGATGACTCACATTTTCTACTTTCTCATGTGGCTGATAATTTTTGCTTGTTCACTGAACATTGTAGATGATTCTTTGTTGGGAGTCTGGATTATGCTATTTGCCTTTAAAAGATACTGAGTTTTGGGGGCTGGAGATTTACTCAGTGGTTCTGGCACCTGCCTCGCAAGTGCAAGGCCCTGAGTTCAATCCTAGTAACCACATACAATGCTGGGTATGGTGACTCATGCCCACCAGCAATCAATACCACATACCACGGTGCCGGGCGTGGTAGCTCACGCCTGTAATCCCAGCACTCGGGAGGCAGAGGCAGGAGGATTGCTGAGTTCCAGGCTTGCAAGTTCCATAGTGAGCTCAAGGCCAGCCTGAACTACAGTGTAAGACCCTGTCTCAAAAAAAAAAAAAGATACTGAGTTTTGTTTAGACAGGAAGTTAAATTGTTGGTAAATCACTTTGATCCTCCTATGTTTGGCTTTGTACTTTATCAGCGTGGATATTTTAGTATTATTCTTAATCTTTGGCATGAAACTATAAATATTATGTTTTGTTTATTCCCAAATAACTACTAACTTCTTTGCTTCTTTCCTGTTCAAGAGCAGATTTCTGCAAAGGAGGCCATATTCACACAGGAAGACACAGGAACTTTAGAGAAGGCAGCCTTGAAGCATGAATCCTCCTAGGTACTTTCCATATAATTCCAGCAGTGCCTTAACAGAGTCCTCCATCAGAGTCAGCTGATAAGACTGAGCAGAACTTTGATGCTCCGCAAGAAATAATCTATGAGAAGACATTTCCTCTTGAAGATGTTCGTGAAATGGTTCCTAATTCCAAATCACCTCCTTAGATTATCAGAATGGAGAGAATTCTAATGACTTTTCTTGTAAGACTGTAAGCCAAGAAAATTATCAAGAATATGAATTCTTGGGCCGGAGGGTTAGCTCAGTGGTTCCGGTGCCTGCCTTGCAAGCGTAAGGACCTGAGTTCGATCCCCGGTTACCACATATAATGCTGGGTGTGGTGGCTCACACCTGTAATCCCAGCACTTGGGAGGCAGAGACGGGAGGATTGCTGAGTTCGTGGTGGCTTGCCTGGGCACCATAGTGAGCTCAGGGCCAGCCTGAACTACAAAGCAAGACCCTGTCTCCAAAAAGCAAAAAAAAAAAAGAATATGAATTCTTGCCTAAAGATTTGAGGGACTATGAAAGGAAGTGTCTGAAAGTTCTCTCCAACCTGAGGATTAGTCTGCTAGCCATGAAACCCCTAAATCATGATAAAACTTGAACTAGTTATCAAATAAAATCAACCTATAATTAGGATTAAAACAAGTAACAAAATTGATGACTCTTGTTTTTTCCTGTTTATTATTATTATTATTATTATTAGATTACACAGGGAAACATATCCATGAATTCATATGTTCAGCTTGTTTTTGTAATCAGGCCTCTTGGGTTATTTGCACATGTCCAAGAGACTTCCTATGTCACTATCATAGGTGTTCTTTTTTCATTGCACATTACCACTAGTTTTATGTTTTTCTATTTTTTATTTTGATAAAACAACATAAAATGTACTTTTTCTACTATTCTTGTATATACAGTTCAGGGTGTTAAGTACAAACATATAGTTGTCAACCATCACCAACAATCACCGCCAAAACTTTTCATTTTGCAAAGCTAAAATTCCATGACATTATGTAATGAATCCCTATCCACTATCTGCCTTTAACCTAGAAACCACTCTGCTTTTCATTTTCTATGATACTATCCTAAGTACCTATTATAAGTGGAATAATATAGTATTTATCTTTCTATGACTAACTTAGAATCATGTCCTCAAAGTTTCATCCGTATTGTATCATGTGTAAGGATTTCCTTCCTTTTTCAGACTGAATCATATTTCATGCTATGTATGGACCACGTTGCACACCAGAGTAGTGCCTCATGTGAAGTGTGAAATAAGAAGGGAAATTGGTCATTGATAAGGTGATGATACTATGGGTATGGGAAATTCAAGATGGCAGCCAGGTACTATGGGGTAGGGTGGCTTTTCCTCTAATAGAAGACAAAGGAGGAAAAGCATGTGTGGAAATGCTGAGTATGTGGCACCTATGGATGGAACTGCACACAGGAGAAAGACATTGTATAAAGGATGTGGAAGGAGTAAGAGCTTCAAGGACCATTTTAGAATTTTCCCTACTACACATACAACTCAGAAAGTAAAATATTAAAAAATGTTAAACAACCCAACATCAATCTGTGAAATTGAAAATGTAACAAAAAACCTACCAACAAAGAAAAGCCCTGGTCCTGATGGCTTCACTGCTGAATTCTACAAAACTTTTAAAGAAGAGTTAATGCCAGTACTTCTCAATCTTTTTAATGAAATCAAAAGGGAAGCAGTACTCCCCAAATCATTCCTTAAAGCATCCATCACCCTGATTCCAAAGGCAGAAAAAGATCCAACCAAAAAAGAAAACTACAGTCCAATCTCTCTAATGAACATCGATGCAAAAATCCTCACTAAAATACTGGCAAACAATACAGAGAGTTATCAAGAAAACCATACACCCTGATCAAGTTAGATTTATCCCAGGGATGCAAGGCTGGTTCAACATATGTAAATCAATAAATGTAATACACTATATCAACAGACTCAAGGACAAAAACCGTATGATCATCTCAATAGATGCAGAAAAAGCATTTGACAAAATCCAACACCCATTTATGATCAAAACCCTACAGAGAATTGGAATTGATGGACTTTATCTCAATTTAATACAAGCTATTTATGAGAAGCCAACATCCAGCATCATACTTAATGGCCAAAAGCTGAAACCTTTTACACTAAGATCAGGAATGAGAAAAGGATGCCTGCTGTCACCACACTTGTTCAATATAGTGCTGGAAACAGTAACCATAGCAATCAGGCAGGACAAAGATATAAAAGGAATAAAGATAGGAAAGGAAGAAGTTGAACTGTCATTATTTGCTGATGATATGATACTCTATCTAGAGGATCCTAAAAACTCAACCAAAAGACTGCTAGACTTAATTACCAAATTTAGTAGTGTTGCTGGATACAAGGTCAATGCTCAAAAATCAATAACCTTTGTCTACACAAACAACAGACTCACTGAAAGAGAAATTGGGGAGTCAATCCCTTTCAGAATAGCACCCAGAAAAATGAAATATCTAGGAATCAACCTAACAAAGGAGGTGAAAGACCTCTACTCTGAAAACTATAGGACTCTGAAAAATGAGACAGAAAAGGAGATCAGAAAGTGGAAAGACATCCCTTGTTCCTGGGTAGGGAGAACCAACATAATCAAAATGGGTATACTTCCACAACTACTATATAGATTCAATACAATTCCAATTAAAATCCCAACACTATACTTCACAGAGCTAGAGAAAATAATACAAAAATTCATCTGGAACCACAAGAGACCTAGAATAGCAAAAACAATTCTAAGCAACCATGACATGGCAGGGGGTATGACAATCCCCAACTTAAAACGCTAATATAAAGCCACTGTGATGAAAAACTGTATGATACTGGCAAGGTAACAGACCCAAGGACCAGTGGAATAGATTAGAAGATCCAGACACAATCCCAGATACACTAAGCCAACTTATCTTTGACAAAGGAGCCAAGCATCCTCAATGGAGGAAAGACAGCCTCTTTAACAAATTTTGCTGGAAAAGCTGGGCTTTAACCTGCCAAAAACTAAAGCTAGACCTATTTCTTTCACTGTATACAAAACTAAATTCACAATGAATTAGACTTAAACATTAAAACAGAAACAATAAGCCTGCTGGAAAACAGGTTAGGTAAAACTCTTGGAGACAGGGCCGGAGGGTTAGCTCAGTGGTTCTGGTGCCTGCCTCGCAAGCGTAAGGGCCTGAGTTTGATCCCCGGTTACCACATATAATGCTGGGCGTGGTGGCTCACGCCTGTAATCCCAGCACTCGGGAGGCAGAGACGGGAGGATTGCTGAGTTCGCGGCGGCTTGCCTGGGCACCATAGTGAGCTCAGGGCCAGCCTGAACTACAAAGCAAGACCCTGTCTCCAAAAAAAACTCTTGGAGACATTGGCTTAGGCAGAGACTTTATGAATAAAACCTCTATAGCACAAGAACTAGCAGAATCAACAAATGAGATCTCATCCTACTGAAAAGCTTCTGCACAGCAAAAGAAGTCACGGGCACCACTTAAAAGAAAACCAACAACATGGGAAAAAAATCTTTACTAGCTGTGTATCAGACAAAGGGCACACACACACACACACACACACACACACACACACACACACAGTGAAGATTTGAGACATTCCCTCAAGTGACCTCTATGAAGATGTCATCCACGGACAAGTGTGACAAGGGCTCAAATCTTCAAGCAGTTCTTCTGGGGAAGGAAGGTGATTAGGCAGAAAGGATAACATGATTCCTCACCAGAGTCTTTGAGAGTATTTAAGTCAAAGGGACAGAGAACTCCAGAGGTATATGCTAATCTGAAAGAAGCATTTCCAGTGACATATTTAGAATGTAATGAAAATGGTAATTGAAAGAGAAAATTCCACCAAGAGGACTGACTTGAACAGAAGATGATGAGAAAATTTACACAGAAAAATAATACTCAGACATCAAAATGTTCAGATCAAAACCTAAGGAAGCAGATGCTAAAATTCCAAAGGAAGATACAACTAACCAATCCTGAAATCAGGTACATAGTCTTGGGATTACTGTTGAGTACAGCCAAGTCTACTGAAGAGATTCCACCAGGTTATATTTCTGAGAATGCTCCTTCAGTCACATTAGTACCCATCCTCAGATCCTTTAAAACAACAGATCAAGGGAATTGTTATTTCTGTGAGTTAAACTCCTAAATAAAGAACAAATTTCTCAGAAATTCCACCCATGATAATATCTATTCAAATAATGCTACTGGAGATTTAAAGAAGAAAAAGAAAACTTCAAGCATAAGAAGAATCAAGATAAAAATCCTCCATACTATTACTTAGAAGAAAGTACAATGAATGGTTTGAACCAGGGCAATTCTCCCCAGAAAACACTGTCAGAAGTGCTATGGAGAGGCTCAGACTCAATCCATTTCCTTGACAAACACTATCCCTAGGAGAAAATCTTCAAGATAGATAGAACCCAAATGTCTTCGACCTCAGGAGCAACATGAGGCAAAGTGGTGCCGACACAGAGCTAAAGATGCCATATATCTGAAGTCCATGAGGAAAACACTGTCTTTTCTCTACCGTAGTAAATGCCTCTCCAGAGGTAAGTTCCAATACCTCAACTAATCCCATTTCAGATAAAACAAATGACTAAAGTAATATAAATCCAGATCAGGCCCCTGCAGATGTCATCTAGGTATTATCTAGAGTCTGAACTAGCATCATCTACCTAAAGCTTTTGAAGGAAATCTTCATGCAGTAGCCCAGACATCATCACCAGATGACTATGGTTTCCCTCACTTTCAGTTGCCTTTGTGTTACAGTTTGGCTCTTAAACATCCCCAAAGTTTTGTGGGTTAAAGGCCTGATCAGCTGCAGGTGGCACCGCTGGGAGACAGCAGAATCTGTAGGAAGTGAAAAGACGTCAGGTCCTGTGAGTCTGCCTTCCGGAGGGTATTGGGACTGATCCCTTCTTTTGTTTTCACCTCCCACCATGGAGTGAGCAGCTATACCCGCTGTGTCCTCCCCACCATGATGTATATGTATGTAGGAGAGAGACAGATGGATGGACGGATGGACAGAGACATGAAGAATGGCAGGGGGATGAAGAGAGCAGGAGTAAGTTCTCCCACCTTACTCAAAACTATTTTGTTAGACTTAGCATCTTCATAATCTTTTCAGTTCTTTCTCTTCATGCTTAAGTTGTATCCTTCAAGTACCCAAGGGAGAAAGACAAGACAGGTATAACTGGATACACTGGGACCTGGATCTCCCTCCCTGTCACCTGGAGGTGGTATCAGAAAGCCAGGTATTGGGTGAGAGGGTTTACCCATCAACTTGCTCTCCCCTCTGGGAGTTTTATTATATATAACTGGCAGGATAAACTCCACAATCTCTATTACCTCTCAGATTCTAACTTGCTGAGTATTTAACCCTTTCTTAAAGCTCTGAAGATGTTCCAGGACAACCTCACAGACCAAAGGCAAAAACATACAAACAAGGAATGATAACAATTTGAATATTTTGATTTGGTACTTAATTTCTTCTGTATTTTAAATATGTAGATAGGACAAATGCAACCAGGGATTCATCATGAAAACATTCCACTTGGGTATTATATACCATTACAGATGATAATGAATGAATTTATATGTTGACATAGCAGTGGTATCAGGCTATGTGTATGCATGTGTGTGTGCGTGCATGTATGTGTGTGTGTGTGCATGTGTGGGTATGTACATGCATTGTGTCTATTAATCAGGAACTATCTGAAACAATAATCTTTGAGTGCCAGAGTTACTACTGAATTTATTTCTTGTTATGATTTTTGAGTTCTTTACAAAGCTCTATATGTTTTCCTTATTAATATCTACTGTAATGTTTTTTAAATTAAAATTATGTTTAAAAAATTCTATTCAAGGGCCAGAGATTTAGCTCAGTGGCTCCAGTGCCTGCCTAGAAAGTGCAAGGTCCCTGGTTTGATCCTGGTAACCACAAACAACAATACTGGGTGTAGTAACTAACACCCACCAGCAATCAGTACCACATAACACAGTGCCGGGCATGGTGGCTCACACCTGTAATCCCAGCACTTGGTAGGTAGAGGCAGGAAGATTGCTGCGTTCCAGGGTGGCCTGGGCTACACAGTGAGCTCAGGGCCAGCCTGAACTACAAAGACCCTGTCTGAAAAAAAAACTAAAAAAAACAAAAATTCGATTCAAAAAATTGTGATTTGTGGTGTACACATAATGTGTAAGAGTACGCATACACCGTGGAATGGCTAAGTATAGTTGACTAACCATGATTTGTTTGTTATTGAAATGTACCTTCTTAGAGGTTAAGTGTCTGCAAGTATAACTGTGTTAATTATTGAGAAAGGTGTATGGTTAGTATATAGACTCATTCCTTCTACATATGATTCAACCCTGTTTGTTGAAGAGCTTATCCTTTTTCCAATAAATTGCCTTCTGTGCATTCATCCTAGATCTGCTGCTAATATTCACATGAATCTGCTTAAGTATTTGCATGTCTGTTTCATTGGTCCTTTTATTTTGCTAATACCAAGCTGTCTTAATTACCATAGCTTTGCAGTAAATTTTGAGATAGGTGGTTTCTTGATTTTACTTTTTTATTGGTTGCTCTTAATCTTCTGCATTTGATCTAATCTTTAGAATCAGTTTATTAATATCTACAAACTAGCTAACTAGTTGGGATTTTTACTGGAATTACATGGACTCCATAATTCATGTTGTAAAACATTAATATTTAGCAATTCTGAAATATCCACTCTATGAGCATGGAAGAGGTTTTCATTTATTTAAACTGCCTTGATTAGCTCATTGTTTCCTATTTCCATATTCCCAGGCCTGTACATATGTTGTTAAATTTCTTTAGGTAAAAAACATTTGTAAGTAGTATTTTTAATTTCCTATTCCATTCTTACATGGCCTGTACATATACAGGAAAGCAGTTGATCTGTATTTGCTTGCATCTTACTGCATTCATTCATTAGTTACCAGAATTTTTTTTAGTAGATTCTGAGAAATGTTTGTTTTGGCTCAGACTTTGTAGATGTTTCAGTCCACACTAAGCCGGCTCCAAGGCAGGCAAATGTGGTAATGGGCATGGCAGAGGGGATGCTGCTCAGGGAGTGGTGGGGGAAGAGTGAGAGAAGGAAGGAGCCTGGGGGACATGAACCCTCATGGCCACTCCCCAGTCACCATCTCTTCCGACCAGACCCCACCTTCCAACAGCAAGGGCCGGCTATCACCATTCACAATCACTCATCTCTACAAGCCCATAAGAGGCTCTTGGAGGGATGTCTATATATAAACTGTAACATCTTTTTATTCAAATCTGTATATATATTTTTTATTTATAATTGCTCTAGCTCAGATTTTCGTTATCTCATCAAACACAGTTGATAAGAAAGATAGCTTTTCCTTGTTCCAGATCTCAGAGGGGAAACATCTGTTCTCTATGCTAATTTGTTGTTTTGTTCTGGTTGGAGATTTTTGTATAAATGTTCTTGAGAGATATTGGTCTATAGTTCTTCTTCCTCATAATACATATGGTTTTGATTTTAAAATAATGCTAGCACCACGGAATTGCTAAGGAAGATTTCCTCAGCTTCTATTCTCTAGAAGAAATTATGGATAAGTGGGATAATTTGTTTTCTTTCCCCCTCAAATACTTAGTAAAATGAACCAATGAAACTATGTGGTCCTTACATCATATACAGGTACAAATTCTCAATGGTGAATGTGTTCATAATATATTCCTAAAATGTACCAATAAAATCAATACAGGGGGAAAAAAAGAAACTGGTCCTAGTGCTTTTACTTTCCTTTATTTCTTTTTTTTTAAAGGTTATTAGTTAGTAACTAAAATTCTGTTCATACTATCTGCTGCTCCTTGTGTGACCTTGGCAGCTGCCTTTTAAGAAATTGGTCCATTTTATTTACATTAGCAAATTTGCTGCTGGTGTTGATCATGGTATTCTCTTGTTAACCTTTGAATATCCGCAGGATGGATCAATTGTGATAATCCATTCTTTTGCTTTGGGTAATATGTGCATTTTCTTTCTTTTTTTTTTTTTTTTGGTTAGTCTGACTTTAGGTTTATAAACTGTGGTTTGGTTTTTAATTTTTTTTTTAAGAATCAGCCTCATAAGTAGGTATTTTCCATAATATTTTGTTTCCCTTTATACTTAAAGATATGCTTTATGCTCTTCTTATTTTTCTAGCTTTCAATGGTATGATTACAATAGAAGATGAAACACATTTTCTATTTTTGCTACATGTCACAATTTTTTTTTTTTTTTTTTTTTTGT
>PVIC010057209.1:0-10731 GCA_004025085.1 Thryonomys swinderianus
GTATGTGGTATTGATTGCTGGTGGGTGTGAGTCTCCACGCCCAGCATTGTATGTGGTTACCGGGGATCGAACTCAGGACCTTGCGCTTGCGAGGCAGGCGCTGGAACCACTGAGCTAACCCTCCGGCCCAAGAATGTTTCTTTTGAGACACATTCTGTAGGCTAGGCTGGCCTTGAATTTGTGGCAGTTCTCCTGCTTCAGCCTTGGGAGTGCTGAGTTTACAGACGTGTGCCACTGTGCCTAACCCTTGCTCCCTTTGTGATGGAACTGGCTCCTGCAGAGGGCCTGGCAAGTCATTGTTCAGTAAGCATTCAGTTCCACTCTGCTTTCCTTGGCGTGCACCACCTTTTCATACATGTGATTGGGGAGGGCAAGCGATGAGAATATAAATTAGTTTGCACAGTCAGGTAAAGGTAGCTGAATTTTTTTTTTTTTCTTTTTGAGACAGGGTCTCGTGTTGTAGTTCAGGCTGGCCCTGAGCTCACTATGGTGCCCAGGCAAGCCGCCGCGAGCTCAGCAATCCTCCTGTCTCTGCCTCCCGAGTGCTGGGATTACAGGCGTGAGCCACCACGTCCGGCATTGGGTATGCTGCGCTGATTGTTGGTGGGCGTGTCTCCATGCCCAGCATTATATGTGGTAACTCGGGATCGAACTCAGGTCCTTGGGCTTGTGAGGCAGGCACCGGAACCACTGAGCTAACCCTCTGGCATAAGGTAGCTGATTTGACATGGTATTTCATTTAAACTCAAATGAAGACTTTCCTCCTGATTGGATTATGCTCACATAGCAGATGTGATACCTCATTTTCCTGGAGAGCATTAGGTTAAGCTAGTCACACCTCTCACACTTTCTTCTGAGGGTCCATATAACTGAAGCATTCCTATTACCATAGCTTCCAGTTTATTGTGTTTCAGTGTCTTTAACCACTACAGTCACCCATCTCTGCTCAGTTTGATTTACTTCCTATGTTTCCCAGTGTCCTGTTCCAGCCCTTTGGAACAGATGGTTTAATAGGTAGAACTCACCCTTTTTTTTCTTCTGAAAAACTTCTGTTGTGAAATACTAAATTTAGTAATCTGTATTTAAGAGGAAAGTAACAATCACCTATAATGTTTGTTTTCTTCTGGTCTTTTTAATACATATAAAATTTAATTGAGCTCAGAGTGGTACAGTTTTAGATTTTGTCTTTTTTAATTAATTTATTTTTTTTTAGACAGGGTCTCACTTTGTAGTTCAGGCTGGCCCTGAGCTCACTATGTAGCCCAGGCAAGCCTCGAACTCAGCAAACCTTCTGCCTCTGCCTCCTGAATACTGGGATTACAGGTTTGAGCCACCAAGCCCAGCATTTTGTGGTGTGTAGTACTGATTGCCAGTGGTCTGGAGCCACCACACCCGGTATTGTTGTATGTGGTTACCAGGGATTGAACCAGAGACCTTGTGCTTCCTAGGTATATTCGAAACCAGGGAGCTAAATCTCCAACTCTTTAAGCAAAATTTTGATAAGATAGTATGGTGTCATAGATAAGATATGAAGACCCATTTCTGTGGTTTTATGTGTTCCTTCTTCGTAGTGATGATGCTTCTGGTATGAATCAGGCAGTGTCCAGAGAGTGGACTGGCATTGCTTAGGCAGCGTGGGCTCAGAGATCTAAAGTTTATAAGAGGAACGAGTTAAAGATAGCCTGTTGTTTGGTAGTATCCTGCTCTAGTGCCCTGTGAGCTGGTCTCTGATTATATTTAAAACCTCACACACATTACCCTAGTTGTTCCAGAAACTTTTTTTTTGAGACAAGATCTCACTCTGTAGTTTAGGCTGGCCTTGAACTCAGGCCTCTAACTCCTGGCAGTCCTACTTCAGCCTCCCAAGTGTTGGGATTAAAGATGTGTGCCACCTAGTTTAGTGCAGGGTTTTTCCAGGGCAGAAACTGAGTGTATCTTTTTTTTTTTTTTTTTTTTTGAGACAGGGTCTCACTTTGTAGTTCAGGCTGGCCCTGAGCTCACTATGTAGCTCAGGCAAGCTTTGAACTCAGCCTCCCGAGTGTGGTTATCCATTGAACTCAGGACCTTGCTCAGGACCTTGCGCTTGCAAGGCAGGCGCTGGAACCACTGAGCTAAATCTCCGGCCCCTGAGTGTATCTTTTGTCTTCACTGTTTCTCTAAATGTTCTCTGGCAAATACATATTGAATGCATCAGTATGTAATTGAATTTACCCACAAGGGCATTATTTTTTTTGTTATTGGAGATTAACCTAAAGCCATTGTTCTGAGCTATAACCTCAGCTTTCTTTATTTTTTTTTTGAGCCTACGTCTCATAAATCCCTAAATTACCCAAAGCTGGGCTTGAAATTTCAGTCATTTTTTTCTCTACCTCCTAGGGTGTGATTATAAGCAGGTGCCATCATGCCTGCCAAGCTAACAAATATTTTTTAAGGGTGTCCCTCAGAAAAATGAGGTGAGTCCTTGATAAGCAGTGCTAGAAATTGGGTCCTGCACAGATCTGAAGACCCCAGGATGCAGTACAATGAAGGAGAAAGAGTCATTGGAGAAGCACCTGTAGTATGAGGAGGGAAGGAGTGAAGGAGGGTGTTGACAGGTTGCAGGGAGCTTTGTATTTTGAATAATGCCTGTCTTTTTATGTGTAGTGAGTGATGCTGCACTCTGGGCGGACTTTGCCTGAGTTTCATAAATATTTAATTGGCTTTTTCAGGAGAATAAAGGCAGCCCCATTGATGACTGAAAATGACAAAGCATCCACCTAACAGAAGAGGAATCAGCTTTGAAGTGGGAGCCCAGTTGGAAGCCCGGGATCGTTTAAAAAACTGGTACTTTTACATTTTTCTCTTAATTAATGCCTGAAGGATTTTTGGTTGGGCTAATTGAGTGGTAGTCTAGGTTTTGTGTAGCAGTGTTCTGTTCTTTGACTCTTGCAAGATGATAGAGACTTAAGGTCAGAATGTGGGGGTGTCCTTTGTCTTTGGTGCAGGACTCTATGTGTCTGGGGCCCATCCTGTTACCCCTTGGTCTTGTTTTCCTTTTTGGCTGTGCATCTGAGGGAATAAGAGGGAGAAGGACCAAGTGTGGCTATAGGGAAGTGAAGGGTTAGTAGTTATAACTGTCTTCTTCTTGTCTGCCTATGTGGGAGAAGAGAGGAGAGAAAGAGCAGGGATGGAGATGAAGAAGGGAACTTGCATCAAGACAGCTCCTACGTTGTGCACAGCTCCTCCTGTTTTGTGGGTGAGATGTATGGCTGAGATATAAGCATCATAGAGGGCTCTGTTGGTGATTTAAAAACTAAGGCTTAACTGGTCATAGACCACTGTGAGGAAGTCACTTTGTGCACTTCTGGTTCTATAAATGTGAATACTGACTATATTGGCCTTGTGGGGCTATACTCAGAATCAAATAATAGAACATGTAGGGAGAGGTCTTAAAAACCTTAACCTGTGGTTGAGAATATCCTATAATTTGGTTGTTGTTTAGTGCTCAAGGTATGGGTAGAAGTTTCAGAATGAAAATCTTTTAAGGTTGTGTAAGGAGTATCTTGGCTCTTGTGGAATTATCTTAGAATAGTCCCTGGTGTACAGAAACAGAGTCAGGGAATCTGGGTGTGGTGACATCCCTATAATCCCTGCACTCCGGAGTCTGAGGCAGGAAGATTGCTGTGAGGATTGCAAGATAGCCTACACTATAGTGGCAGAGCCTGTCTCAAAAAACAAAAACAGGGCTGGAGATTTAGCTCAGTGGGTCCCTGGTTAACCACATACAATACTGGGTGTGGTGACTTATACCCACCAGCAATTGGTATCACATACCACATTGCTGGGCATGGTGGCTCACACCTGTAATCCCAGCATTTGTGAGGCAGAGGCAGGAGGATTGCTGAGTTAGGGGTTAGCCTGGACTACATAGTGAGCTCAAGGCCAGCCTGAACTACAAAGCAAGACCCTGTATCAAAAAAAACCCAAAAAACCTCCCCCCAAACCCCAGAAAACAGAGAGAGAGAGCTAGAGAGAGAGACAAAGACAGACAGAGGGAGAGAAATTCAGGGAAGTGCCTGGCAGAAAACTATTTGTTCTTAGAATTAGAGACACCCAACATAGTTATCTTTAGGCTGTTTGCTTTATGTATAATTCTTTTCTTTTTTCTTTTTGTGGGTGGTAGTGGGGATTGAACTCAAAATTTACCACTGAACTTCAATCTACCTTTAAATTCTGTATTGATTGATTGATTGTGGTAATGGAGACTGAATCCAAGGAGCATTAAGCTACATACTTTGTTCTAATTATTATTATTATTATTATTATTTTTTTTTTTTGAGAGAGGGTCTCGCTTTGTAGATCAGGCTGGCACTGAGCTCACTATATAGCCCAGGCAAGCTTCGAACTCAGCAATCCTCCTGTCTCTGCCTCCTGAGTACTGGGATGATAGGCGTGAGCCACCACGCCCGGCACTGTGGTATGTGGTATTGATTGCTGGTGGTGTGAGTCTCCATGCCCAGCATTGTATGTGGTTACCGGGGATCGAACTCAGGATCCTTGCGCTTGTGAGGCAGGCGCTGGAACCACTGAGCTAACCCTCCGGCCCCTCTTTTTTGTAAATTTTTTGAGACAGGGTCTCACTTTATAGTTCAGGCTGGCCCTGAGCTCACTATGATCCCAGGCAAGCCTGAACTCAGCAATCTTCCAGCCTCTGCCTCCTGAGTTCTGGGATTACAGTTGTGAGCCACCATGCCCAGCATTGTGGTGTGTGGTACTGATTGCTGGTGGGCATGAGTCACCAAGCCTGGTATTGTTTTATGTGGTTACCTGGGATTGAACTCAGGACCTTGCACTTGCTAGGCAGGCACCAGAACCACTGAGCTAAATCTCTGGCCTTATTATTATTTTTTTTGAGACAAAGTCTCATTATGTAGTTCAGGCTGCCTTGAACTCATGGGGATCCTCCTACTTCAGCCTCCAGTGCTGTGATCACAGGTGTACGCCAGCATGCCCAGACAGGCTGAGTAATACTGATATGAATCCATTTTTCTAATTTTGGAGTGAACTTTCCTGCCCATTTCCTTCTCCATAGAGGGGATAATCTGGCCTGCCTTGTAGTAGATGAATCGAGTAGCATGTGATAGGCTGTAGTTTCCTCACAAAAGATGTTTGGTGCATAGAATGGAAGTACTTGCTGTAGGTTTCCATCTTCTTTGTGTGATCTGTCAGGCACATGCCATCTGTCTGCAGTAGGCTGGCCCTCCCTGTTCTTGCTCTGAAACACAGTGAGAAGTCTCTGTCTGTTGTTTTCCTGATCCTTTGGCACATTTTCACTACCTTATTTTCATTGAAGTTTATCACAGTTTCCTTCCATTTCATGTATGAAGGTTTTAAAAACCTGAGTTAGGGCCGGGGATTTAGCTCAGTGGTTCTGGCATCTGCCTTGCAAGCATAAAGTCTGGAATTTGATCCTGATAACCACATACCACAATGTGCAGCGTGGTGGTGGCTCACGCCTATAATCCCAGCACTCTGGGGGGAGAGGCAGGAGGATTGCTGAGTTCAAGACTTGCCTGGGCTACGCAGTGAGCTCAGGTCCTGAACTACAAAAGACCCTTTTCTAAAAAAAAAAAAAAAAATCTAAATTATGTAATGTTCTCACTTCCTTTCCTTTTTTGTTTCTTTTTCATTAGTATTATGTATTTGCACGGATTGTGTTTGAGCGCCTGGTTCATGCCTCTTCATTCCTAACACCATTTTTTTTTTTTTTTGAGACAGGGTCTTGCTTACCCTTTCATACAAGGTAACCCCTGTGTTTGTTGTCATACATTTAAGTGATTATTGGCAGCATGTTGAATATTTTTTTTCTGGCCACATTTACCTTCCTGGGTATAAGAGTTGAGAATGTGGAGAATCTTACATAGTCAAGATTTGAGAAGCAGTTACAGAGGGAGAGAGAGGTCAGGAAGTAAGGATCCTTTTTAAGGAAGTGAGAATAAAGAGTGAGATGTACTAGGAAGAGAGTGAGGGCAGGAGATAGCAGAAGGAACAACCTCAGCATAAATATTTGGGACTTGAAGGAAAGAACATGATGTGATCCCAGAAAGAGCGAACACTAAGAATAGTGGGAGCTGGACCCAGAAGGGGAGATTTTAAGCATGAGAGAGATTAGTTCAGATCCCTGTTCAGAGCAGGAATGTAGTTGTCTTCATTTAGACACCCAGGTTCACTGAGTGGCCTGTCTTAGGTATCTGATTGGAACTAATGGAAGGGCTTTGGGGTTGTCTGAACTCATCCACTGTTCTAGTGACAAATGACTAGGATAAAAGGCGGAAATTAACTCAGTTTTTCCTATGTTAGAAGTGTAAGGTTTTTTTTTGGTACAGTACAGAGGATCAAACTCAGGACTCAACCCTGATCAAACTAGAGCTCAAACCTGAGCTAAATGTCCAAACCCAAAGTGTCAGATAAGCAGCTCAAGGTGAAAGAGAGTGTAGGGCTCCAAAATAGTAGTTTTCCTGTGCTCAATAGCAGCCTTTTGTTTTTCACTAAATATATCTTCTATTCCCATCCTCTCTCCAACAAAGATGGTGATAGCTTAGAAAATGTTACTTTTGTGTGTAGCAATCTGGCTTTTGTTTGTTTTGTTTTGTTTTGTTTTTTGAGACAGGGTCTTGCTTTGTAGTTCAGGCTGTCCTGAGCTCACTATGTAGCCCAGGCCAGCCTCGAACTCAGCAATCCTCCTGCCTGTGGCTCCTGAGTGCTGGGATGACAGGCGTGAGCTACCACGCCCGGCACAATCTGGCTTTTGATGTGTGCCCTGAGCTAGGAATAGAGGCACACTCTGATTCTTAGAGCAAAGTGAGTGCTGTATATTTGCAGAAAGGCTATGGAAGGAGGAATCTGGAAGCAGCCTGAATGCCAACATTTAGTGAAAGTAGAGGGAAATCCTAAGCTGGCCAATAGGTAGACTATTAGGTCTCTGGATGTGAATTACTGTAAGAATATATGAGAAGTCACATTAAGAGAAAAAGGTTCTTCACTATATTTAGAGTTAGGAGATTTGGATATTAATCCTGATTATGCCTCTTCCTTGTTACTGTTATTTTTTTCTTTTCTGTTTATTTTCCTAGTACTCCCAAGTCCTCATGGGATAATGTAAAGATCAAGTGAGATGCTTAAAATAGTTTATATCCCTGGAGTAAGCTGCTTATGTTATTAATAGGTATATGGAAAAAGAAAAAAAAAAAAAACCGTGAGTGAATGCTTATCAATTGGAGTAGGAATTCAGAAGAAAAATTTTCTTTTTGATACACCCCATCCCCAGCCCCAATGTTTCTTCTCCTTTCTAGTACTGGGGATTGACTGCAGGACTTTGTACATGCTAGGCACGTGCTCTACCACTAAGCAACAGCCCCAGCCCCTTAATTTATTTTTGAGACAGGGTCTCTTTTTGTGGTTCAGGTTGGCCCTGAACTCACTATGTAGGCCAGGCAAGCCTCGAATTCATAGCAATCCTCCTGCCTCTGCCTCTTGAGTGCTGGGATTACAGGCGTGAGCTACCATGCCTAGTATTGTGGTATGTGGTACTGGGGATCGAACTCAGGACCTTTCACTTACTAAGCAGACACTACTTGTAGGCAGACACTGGAACCACTTAAATTCCTGGTCCCCCAGCCCCTTAATTTTTAAAAGAAAATTTTTGTAGTACTAGAGATTGAACCCAGAGCCTTTGTACAGGGTTACATTTCTAGCCCCACCCCTTTTTTTTTTTTTTTTTGCGACATGGTCTCGCTTTGTAGTTCAGGCTGGCCCTGAGCTCACTATGTAGCCCAGGCAAGCCTCGAACTCAGCAATCCTCTTGCCTCTGCCTCCCGAGTGCTGGGATTACAGGCGTGAGCCACCACACCCGGCTTCTAGCCCCTTTTTATTTTTTATTTTGAGCTCACTATTTAGCTCAGGCCAGTCTCAAACTCAAAATAATCCTCCTACCTCAGCCTCCTGAGTGCTGGGATTACAGGCGTGAGCCACCATGCCCAGCATTATGGTGCATAGTACCAATTGCTGGGATTGTAGGAGTGAGTCACTATGCCTGGCATTATGGTATGTGGTACTGGGGATCAAACTCCAGACCTTGGATTTGTAAAGCTGACACTGGAACCACTGAGCTAAATCCTCCCCTCCTTTTGAGATAAGGTCTCATTATGTAGTCTAGGTCAGGCTTCAATTTGATAGGTAGATCAGGCCAGCCTTCAATTTTTTATCATCCTGTCTTAGCCTCCAGAGCACTGGAATAATAGGTATGTGCCACTTTACCTGACTCCCACATCTCTTTAGAGACAGAGTCTTAACAAGTTGCCTAGGCTGACCTTGAACTTAGGATTCTCTTTGTGTACTACTATACCTAGCTGTTGTGGTATTTCTTTAATTGCTATTTCTGGCCCTGATTCCCACTCATAGCTGTCTGACTGCTCTAATTTAAGCACGTGCATAGTGTGTGGTAAAAGGGAATTTGATTTTACTTGGAGGCAGCTAAGACTGAGCAGCATGCCTTCTTGGAGCTGGTGGTTTTATTGTGTAGACAAGTCAACCTTATTTTGCTGCATTAGGCCTAAGCTGCTCTCTGCCTTTCTGGACATGTCATTGTCCTCACTTGGTGGCAGCTTTATTCTTCTACAGTCCTCTTCTTTTTGGGCCAGCTACAGTGTGTGCGGGTTTGTCTGGTAGTTTACAGCAGATTTCTCAAACTTGAAAATGGGAGAACTAGTGCCTCTATCTTAACTATCTGTAGATTCCATTTGAGAAATCAGAGCACCTTTGCAGATCCTTTATTACTTCTTTCTTTTTTCCTTTTTTTTTTTTTTTTTTTTGAGACAGGGTTTCGTTTGTAGTTCAGGCTGGCCCTGAGCTCACTATGTAGTCCAGGCAAGCCTCAAACTCAGCTATCCTCCTGCCTCTGCCTCCTGAGTGCTGGGATTACAGGCGTGAGCCACCATGCCTGGCACTGTGGTATGTGGTATTGATTGTTGGTGGGCGTGAGTCACCATGCCCAGCATTCTATGTGGTCATCGGGATCGAACTCAGGACCTTGTGCTTGCGAGGCAGGTGCCGGAACCACTGAACTAAATCTCTGGCCCTTTCTTTTTTTTTTTTGAGACAGGTTCTCATTTTGTAGTTCAGGCTGACCTTCACTCACTATGTAGCCCATGCTGGCCTTGAGCTCACAGGTATCCTCCTGCCTCAGCCTCCCAAGTGCTGGGAGTACAGGTGTATGCCAACACATGCAGCTGTTACTTATTTCTGTATAACAAATATTTTGAGTTTAGTGGCCTAAAGCAATAATAAGTATTCATCTTCTAGGAATTGAGGAGTTATCTAACTGGGGGTTCTACCATGGCTTACTTATTGGGCTGGTTGGTTGACACAGGTTCCTAGCAGGAGCTCCAAATTGCCTGCTATCTGGTTTTCTCCATAGGCATTTAGAATTTTCAAGCAGTGTAGCACTTGACCTCCCCAAGAGGCAGAAGCAGCAGTGCTCTGTATGTTTAAAAATACACATAAAGGAAAAGTTACTATTTTAGCCTTTTAATTGCATAGTTCTGTGGCATTAAATACATTCACATTGTGGTGTAACTTACCATTAGTGGTTTTCATTTTCCCCAACCAAAATGTGCATGTTAATGAACAACTGATAGGTATGATGGAGTACGATTATAGTCCCAGTTATTTGGGAGGCTGAGACAGGAAAATTGTTTGAGCCAGTTCAAGGCCAGCCTGGGCAGTTATAGCAGCACTTAGTTCAAATAAAATGAAAGCAAAATCAAATGAACTTGTCCCCTCTTCTAGTCTTTGGTAACCTCTAGGTTATTTTCGTGAACTTGAGAGCTCTAGATACCTTTTCCTTTCTGACTGGCTTAATTTCATCTAGCATGATATTTAGTTGAGCTTCCTCCATCTTATAGCATGTATTCATTCCCTTTTTTTGTGTGTCGTACTGAGGATTGAGTTTAGGATCTTTTTTTTTAAGACAGAGTCTTGCTCTGTAATTCAGGGCTGGCTTTAAATTCACTGTATAGCCCAGATTGGCTTTGAAATTGTGGCCACCATATCTGGCTTGCTGCCACATCTGTTAGAAATGAAGCCATACAGAACATAGTAGTTCATGCCTGTAATCCCAGCACTCAGGAGTCAGAGGCAGGAGGATTGCTGTGAGTTTGAGGCTAGCCTGGGCTACATAGTGAGTTCAGGGCGAGCCTGAACTATAAAGTGAGACCCTGTTTCAAAAATATCTAAAAAAACTTCTAAAACTAAAAAAAAAAAAAAAAAAAAGAAGCCATATTTAAGGGGAAGGTAATAAGGCTATACTTTTTAATTTACTTCCGTACTTTTATTTTTTCTTTGACTAGGGATTGAACGCATGACCTTGTGCATATGAGGCGGGTACCAGAACCACTGAGCTAAATCCTTGGCTCTGTCTTTTTTTTTTTTTTGCTTTTTGAGACAGGGTCTCGCTTTGTAGTTCAGGCTGGCCCTGAGCTCACTATGGTGCCCAGGCAAGCCGCCGCGAACTCAGCAATCCTCCTGTCTCTGCCTCCCGAGTGCTGGGATGACAGGCGTGAGCCACCACGTCCGGCATTGCAGTAGGCGGCATTGATTGTTGGTGGGTGTGTCTCCATGCCCAGCATTATATGTAGTTACCAGGGATGGAACTCAGGACCTTGCGCTTGCAAGGCAGGCGCCGGAACCACTGAG
>PVIC010057210.1:0-10734 GCA_004025085.1 Thryonomys swinderianus
CTTCGCTTGCTCTGTTTCTCTGTGTATTGTGCTACTGACAGCTAATTCCTTCTTGAAACCCTTCCTCTCTGCTTTTTACCACCCTTTGCCTTGCTGTATCCTTATGTACTAAGGCCCCTGCTCTCCTCAGTCTCCTCTGCTAATACCAGGAGAGATGATTTGAGCAAAGAAGGCTTAAACTTCAGGGCCCCTGTAATGTGTTTCCAGAGTGAATCATTTATTTTAAAAGTGAACAAGAGCCAGGTGTGGCGGCTCACGCCTGTAATCCCAGCACTCGGGAGGCAGAGACAGGCGGATTGCTGAGTTTGAGGCTTGCCTGGGCTACATAGTGAGCTCAGAGCCAGCCTGAACTACAAAGTGAAACCCTGTCTCAAAAAAATAAAACAAAACAAAAAAAGTGAACAAGAATTTTATAAAAGTAAGATCTGAAGCCTGACGACTGGGTTTTCTTACCACTGTGGGAAACAGTCCCCCTTCAAACCTAATTATTAAAATCATCAGGGGGCCGGAGATTTAGCTCAGTGGTTCCAGCACCTGCCTCACAAGCGCAAGGCCCTGAGTTTGATCCCGGTAACCACATACAATGCTGGGTGTGGTGACTCACGCCCACCAGCAATCAATACCACATACCACAGTGCCGGGTGTGGTGGCTCAGTCCTGTCATCCCATCACTCAGGAGGCAGAGGCAGGAAGATAGCTGAGTTGGAGGCTTGCCTGGGCTACATAGTGAGCTCAGGGCCAGCCTGAACTACAAAGCGAGACCCTGTCTCAAAAAAAAAAAAAAACCATCAGCACACTACCTAGCTGATGGGGCTCTGGACAATAGTGGGACAAAAGGAGAGAGCAATAAAGGCAGAGATGAAGAAAAAGGAAAATGTGTTCCCTATTAGTTGGAACTCAGCTGAAGGAACATTGAATTGGAAATTTATTTACCAGAGGTTTACAGGGATACATTTATATAGTTCCCATTCACTCCCACATATCATCAAGTATCATGATTTATTGCAGAACAGGAACACTTCTCCAGCCCACTGTGCCAGCCTGTTAAGCATCATGACAGCAAGGTGCCAGCCACTGGCTATGTTGTGATTGAAACATGTCACTTAACTCCCTCCACCAGAAGGAGGTGGAGAATAGAGAAAACTGAGGTTTGAAATGTACAGTGCCAGAAGCTAGTTTGTAGGATGTTTTTCCTCATTTTTAGCTTGTTAAAATTATGAATGGAGGATTCAGTTCTCAGAAACATCTTATCTATAAGGAAGTTCTCTCTGATCAGAAATATATCCAATAAGGCAATATACACAACAGAAGATTGAGTATAGTGCCTGACTTTGTGGAACATACAGCAAATTGTATCTGATACTTTTTGTTTTATGTATATCAAACGATAAGTTCACAGCTTAGCATAATGGATCTATCATGTCTTGACCTACTATAGTAGTTAAGTTTTGCAAAACAGGTGCCAACATGTCTGGCATATGTAACGTGGTCAGTGGCACTGGGACTGGGAATCTGGTAGGTGTGAGCTGCATGCCAGGTGCAAGTATAGATCAATGAATGCAGCCAAATGTGCAGCCACAAGCCCCAGTGCCAGAGCATGTGATGAGCAAATCTGTGCAGCCAGAGTGGACAGTGGGGCAGGGCATGGAATGGCGACCACAGAGCTGCCTTACTTATCAATGCCAATGTCAGGACTGAAAATCTGATCAGCAGAGTTGTCATGTTTATTGGCCTAAAACAAATAATTCAGCTGTCAGAAGTGCTGTGTTCAATAGGCCAAGGATTTTGCAAGACCAAAAAGAAGCCCAACTCTGTAATTGGGGAGCTTTTTCCTTGAACTGTTAACATGTCTGTCATGAAGTTTCCTTATCTACTCAGCACTGTATGCAAGAATCATTTTCTTTATATCTGAGCCAAATTTGGAGGTGTACATGTGCTACAGTTAACCTATTCAGGGACACACACACACACACACACACACACACTATCTCTCATGTTATCTACAAAATCACAAGATTATTGTACTCAGCCTGGGAAGCTTTGAAGATGAGGCATATTCCTGTGAGAAAGCCAGGTTTCTCTTTAAACAACAGAGAGAGTACATTATAGAGGCATTCAAGACAGAGCAGGGATTTCACAGAAGAAAAGATAATTCCAAAAGACACAATAGGAAAGGTTGTTAGAGACAGAAGCAAGATAAATATGAAATGAAAGTATACAACAGTGTTAGAATCCAATGAAACTTCAAAGATGACTGGGTTGACTTAGACTTGAGGTCTTGGCTCAAGACCAGAATAACTGCATGGAAGCACAAAGCCCCTGGCTCTGGTTAGAATTCTGATAGATTACAATTGCTGTCATTTGGGTCAGGGATGTTCACAAAAAGATCGTGTGCTAAAGGGCACGGTCCTCAGTTTGGTGCTATTGAAAGATGATGGAGATCTTCAAGAGGCAGAGCTTAGCAGGAGGTTTTAGGTCCTTGAGGGTTGCCTTCGAAAGGGATCATGGGATATCAGTCTCTTATTCTCCATGGTTTGCTTCTTGTCCACCATGAGCTGAGCAGCATGCTCCACCACATGCTCCCACAGTGATGCTCGTCCTTAAAGCAACACAAAACAATCAGAATGAAACCTCCACAACTGAGCCAACATAAACCTGTCTCCTTGTCATCTCAAGTACTGTGTTACAGCAGTGGAAGGTAACCAACACTGCAACCCTATCTGTAGCTGCCACAGCCATTTGCTCAGTCATTTGAATCCCATCACTGCATGAATAAATCCCTGAGTAAAATCACACTCAGAAAGGATCATCCCACCTCTAAAAAATGTTTGAAGAAATTCTCCTTCTACTTACATCTGCTGAAGAGTAATCTGATTCATAATACAGAGCAGCATTTCTAATCCCTTTGCTTTTCTTTGTCCCTTGATTGGCTCACCTATATCTTACACACAAGGAAAAAGGCTCAACGCTATAAAATGAGGGAAGGAGCCAGGCATCTTTCTGGGTAGAGGACCTCAGGTTAGGGCTGGGTAGCTAGTATCTGATTTCTCTACTCCAATTACAACCTGTGCCAAGTCAACTAAGTGCTGAGATAACTTTCTTCAAGGAAGAAGGTTATCCATCTCACACTTTTGTTGTTAGGATTATAATTTTAATTGAGATAAGGGTCTGACAGTAAGCTTGAGAAAACACCAGCAAATGTCACCCTTGAAGCAGGTCGGAAGTCATAAATGACAGGGCCAGTGGAGTCTCTGGGCTTCTTTTCTTGCAGCCTCCTACAGCACTCAACGGGCTGGAGCAGAATCCAGTCTCTGCACTCCTGGTGCGGGACCTCACTGAGTCATCCGTTTGTGGAAGAGCAGGGGATGTCCTGCACGAGAAAACAACCCTGGGGCTCAGACAGGCAGTATGAGTACAAATGCCAGCTGATGAGGAGCGTGCGGGGGCACCCAGGATAGGGGGCTGAGGCAAGCAGATGGCAGAAGCAGACTTCCTCTAGAGGGAAGAGGGAGTCCCCGGCCTGAGTAACTCAGATCACACAGCTCTCAGCTGTTGTCTGAAGCCACTCAAGAGACTCATCTTACTATTCATCCCCACAACAGATTTGGGGTTAGCAGCTCTCTTACGTTAATCCACTCAGTCTCATCTTCAATTGGTCAGGATAGATTGGATTGCTGCAGTAACAAACAGTTCCAAAATTTCAGAGACTTAAAATAATAAATGGATTTCTTGCTCAACCAGAGCCCGTCACTGGTCCAGGACAGTGTCCAGGGCAGCTGGCCTCCATCTGCTGGACGGGCACTCAGCTACCTCAGCTGAATGGCATCTTACTACCTCCACACCACTGACGAAGAGAAGGAAAGAAGGCTAATGAAGCATGTTCGACTCTCCGGTGTTTCTACCCAGATGCCCTCTCCTCATGCTTCCTTGGCAACAGCAGGTCACATGGCCATACCCAGCTTCACGGGAGCAAAGGCATTTTTTCCTCCCACAGTGCCGGGGACGGGGGTAAGAGCAAGATGTCAGTGCACAAAAGTAATATCTACCATGGCTACCTCCAAGTTGCATAGCAGCATGACTCAACACATCATTTTCAATGTGGAAACTCTAACTAAACTATTTTCCTTTGTTTTGAGAAGGATGACTGTATAATAACTTCTCTTGATTGTAACTTTTAGTGATATGCTATGTTCAGTAACTGTCTGCCATGGAAATGTAATTTTTTAGCTATTCTGAATATTTTCATTTGATTTAAACCACAGCGGTAATAAGGTTCTCAGGGTCCCCATCCAGTACTCAGCTCTCTGTATGGTTCGAAGTTCTCATTTCATTGCCACTGGCCCACTGTCTGAATTAACTTGTGTGGGTTATTTCAATAAACAGGGAATGACATGTCTCAAAGCCTGACCAGATAAACTAAATGGCACATTTTTAAATGTTATTTAATCTCCGAATCAAAATCAGAAACAAAGTTACAGATAATATATGTGATTTGAAATGTTAGCTGTGGCTACAAAAACAAAGTTTTCTAAGTCTTTATCTTTGTCAAAACATGTATTAATTACCTCTCCTTATAATATCCAGATATATGGAAAAGAGATCTGGTGGAGTTTTTTATACTGTTTAATTACTGTTATTTCCTAATTTTTAGCATCATCAGGCCATATCTACTCAAGGTCTTAAATAACCTTAATGAGCAGCATTTATGCAATTCCTTCTATGAGCTCACTCATTTTTGGCTCCCAGGAAGAGGCATGAAGTAGTCCAAAGTGAAAAATCGCTCAAATTAAACCCATCTGCCGATACTAACATAATAGAGCTTACTTGGATGTAAAAGGGAAAAACAATCAAGGTTTTACATAATCCATCTAGTTCTAGAAATAGGAAGGGCATGCTTTCATCTTAGTTGAACTCTTTGGCTTTGCATTTAATGTCCACAATGTGGGTTGCTCAGTTACATTAAAACCTCACTTTAAAATTACATTTTTGTCTATTTTATTTGTCTATCAGTGTTTTTAATAATAATAAGTTCAAGAGAAAGGAGAAAAATAGAGAGGCAAAAAAGAGAAGGGAAAAGGAAAGCATGGAAGACAGGAAGAAGTAGAAACAACTTGAAATGTGCTCTAACAAAGTCCCATTTGAAGTGTATGTGTCTGTAATCTCGGCATTAGTATATGAAGAAGTTTATTTTCCAAGCAATGAAATTTTAAATGTTTTTCCCTTGGTAAAGAACTAATGTGACGTGTCAAAGAAAAAATATCAACCCACAAGATAACTTTGCAGCTCCTTGGAGTCATTATCCATTTCATCTAAACTGAAAAAGGAATTTCCTTCCATACAATCTGTCTTCCATCTCTGCCAGTTTTTCTCTGTGACCAGCTCTGACATTGTCCCAAACTCTATTTTCCTGCATGGCACAGTGTTCTACTCTGTGTGCCTCCTGCCAAAGGTGCTCCTCCAAGCTGTGTTTTCACTTAGCTTTGTGATAAGAAAACCCAGTCTGTCAAACCAAAGAAGTCAAATCTCTAATGTGCCATTCACATTCAAAGCTTCACCAGTTGACACTGTCTTAAAACATGATGGTCACCCAAGAAGAGCAAGTATTAAATTTTTAAAAACAGTAACACAGTCCAGACTGAACTTGGAATCCTGATAAAGTGATGGAAATTTTTGTAAATATGTTTTTAATTTTGGTCAGCAGAACATAAGAGCATCTTACTAATGAGGCACATTTTCTCTGTAACCTATATGTGGAAACTCGGTTTTGTGAAATACTCTGATTCATCAGTTCTTTTTCTCCTTCACATTTTTTGTTAATGAAGGAAATGGTACACATATCCACATACAGATCAAGTGACTGAAAATGTGTTCTGGCCCTGCCGGATACCAGTATGTTTCAAATTAACAGAGTTGGCATAAGACAGTGAACATATGGGTCATAGTGACCCCCTGTGACCAACAAATAAATTAATGCAGCTTTCCCTATGGGTACCAAAGTTTGAGCCAGTCTGCAAATCCTGAAATTCCACAGCGTTACCAAGCACGCTCATTAAACGCAGCTTTCACTGGCACAGAAAACCCAGGAAAGTAAATCAGAAGGCAAGCAATTTGGAACTTGAGCCTGAACCTGAGCTGCAGCCTTGAAATGCTGTCCTGGTCTCGCTGGGACACTGCTGCTAAGTGGAACCCTGCAGCTGTCACCTACAACTGCACAGATGATCACAAGGGAGGGTGTCAGACTGGTCAGGAAGGCAGCACTTTCTCCGCTCACCATTTAACCTGGAAGTTCGAATGCCTTGGCTGTTGCCCCATCTGTTTTGCATTTCGAATCTCTTCAGAATGACCACTCTCTTACAGGGTGGGCCTTACTCCAACATAGTAAATCAGACTTGAAGTTGACTGGAAAAACTTCCCTTCCCTCAAAGTAATATTTGCTCTGACATTGACTGACTCTTCAAATCCCTCTACCAGTCAATGATTCTTCTCCTTTAGGATGCTCCCAGATGTCAATCGTTGTAGGAAAGGTATTGCACTGTCCAATTTGGTCTTGATTTATGAAGAAACTACTTTTATTCTTCCAAAGGGGTCAGCATGTGGCAGCTGTGGGCCAGAGCTTTTTTGCAATAGCCATATTAGTTCCTTTATGTTCTCCCCAACACTGCTTCAGCACAGCTGAGATAGAGACAGCGTAGCCCACAAAATTTAAAGTACTTACCTTCTGGCCCTGCACAGAATAGGTTTAGGAATCCCTGAGGCACCGCATTGGGACTCTGAGACACCCAGCCAACAGAAGGAGAGGGGAACTGGAAGTGACAATGCTTTCCAGCTGGGGAGTGCTCTGTGTTTCAGGAAGGATCTTTGCCTAACAAAAACAGTACAATCTACAGAGATAGAAATGACAGGTTTTGGCACACGTGAGAGCTCAGAAAATATCTGCGGCTGCACCCATTCGCTCAGTCAGCAAGGTAGAGACTCACTGCATGTAACACATGCGTTACAGGAAATGTGGCCAAGAGGAGCAAACCGGGCAAGTAATGAAACTGCCACACAGGGCTTTGGTTGTAGTATAGGGAGACAAAAATAACTGAGTGAGTGTGTGCAGCCACAGGTATTTCTTGAGCTCTCACATGTGCTAAAAACTGTCATTTCTATCTCTGTAGATTGTACCGTTTTTGTTAGGCAAAGCTCCTTCCTGAATTGTAACTGTACATGTGACTGAATGAAAGAACAAGACTAGTGGAGGAATACAGTTTTCAGAGTGGTTGACATCTCAGAGGAGCCCTGCAGGAAGTGAGGGACATACAAAGATCCATGGGGCAAAGGAGCTTGGCAGGTCCCCAAACGCCACTAAAGCGTGGGAAGGAAAGAGACGTGGCGGGTCAGCAGTCCTGCAGGCTGCAAAGACCCCATCAGGAGCTTCGAATTTAACCTGAGCTCTGAAGTGTTGTACAGAAAAGTGGAGACTCTCATTTGCATTCAGAGTGACCCCTGGGCTTGCTCTGCGGAGCACAGACTCTGGAAAAATGAAGGAAGATATTTTAATAAGGGAAACAAATTGCTATGAGATCAAACAATAACCAGAAGAAAAAAAAAAACTTCTCCTACACTCTATAAATGGATTCTCTTTGGAAAACATCTTAGAGAACGTGTCTGATTCTAAAGGATCAGCCCCACCACCCCTTACCTGGGACAAATCCTAGAAAGGAGAGGTTTAAACAGGGAAGAGTTTCATTGGCCTTTGTAATACATGGACAAAAAAATGTCTTCCTCTGCTAGGTGAGGAAACCCAAAGTGTGGGCTATTCTGATGTGACACAGAAAAAGAAGAGGCCGGGAGATGAAGCAGTGGGAACCCCGGGGCTGTGATGGAGCCAAGGAGACACAAATAGGTAGAGATGGCCCAAGAACAGGAGCATGACAAGGCCCAATGTGAAGTTTCTAAACTCTTCATCTTGAGATGTGATTCCCCACACACACACTCCCTGTTCCCTCTAAACATTCATGAAATATACCTGCAGCACAGATTACTGGGTATTATTAGGACATTCTAAAGAAGGAACAAGATAGAATCAGGCTTCTTCATAATCTGCATGGGAAGAAATCCAAATTCTCCCATTCACTCCACAATAAAAGGAAAATTACTCCCATGCAAATATTGGTCATGGGCCCCGGAAGTAGCTGTAGCATAGAAGAGCTGCCTTGAATATGTGAGCCCTGAGTTCCATGTCTGATATGATGAGGAAAAGAACAAACATGTCAATTCTCTGTGTGTTAGTTCAGAAATCAAGTAAGGACCACTCTGAGAACAGTGTTCCAAGGGACCTACGCCAGATCAGAGCACCCCTGGAACACATTGCTTGCCCCTCCATAGCTGGCTGTACCAAAGAAACAGTCCGACCCGAGGCCACCAGATGCACATAGGCACAGACGCTGCAGCAGAGGGCCAGACGCATTATAACAAACTCAGAGAAGCCCCACAAGTGGACACATTCTCTAGGAAAGGTCGTTAACTTATCAATCATGGTATTCAAGAATTGATGGTTCTGCAAATTCTTAAAACTGTCTATAGAACTATCCATTAGTAAAATTTTAGTTAGGACAGTGAAACTAATCAAGTTTTAACTCACTTGATTTTAGACTTTGTAGAAATCGCTCAGCCTCTCTGGTCCCATTATCAATAAAATGGAGAATCACAACACCTATTTTTTATGACAGATCTTAGACCTGGAGATAATATGAAGTATAATTGAAAAATATGGTGTTTGTTTAATTTGTTTAAGTTATGCTAGTAAAAGACACATCGCCACGAGTTCCCCTCACTTCAAACACACTGTACTTAGCCCCCATTCTTGCCACTTTCTGAAGCAGTTCAGGAAGCACTTTTCAGCCTCTGGTTGCACTGTCGGTGCTGTTCCCATGTCTTGAATCAATTCAAAATGCTTACCTTTCAATGTCATTTCGAACTTAGTGAAAGGCCAGAAGTCCATGGTGCCAGATCCAGACACCAAGGGAGATGTCCTATTGTCACGAGCCTCTCTTCCTGTTGGGAAGCTGAAGCTTCCGCAGAAGCACTCTTTGCACTTTTTATCATAAAGACACTCATGATGAGATGTGCTATCCCATCATGTTATGCCCTTAATGATGGAATAAGTGTGTTCAAAGGGAAGGGGAGGGTTTTAAGGAGGATTAATGGCAACGTCCTTTACTGTCATGTGTTTTTTTTAACATTCACTGTATTTTTCAATCACCCCTTACACATACAATGTGTAACACTGTACGTGGTCGAGACAGCACTAATAAGTAGCATCCACTTTGATAATTAGTAATCATAATAATCACTTGCATGAGCAGAGCAGCCCCACACTGAGGCCATGGTAAAGGCCACCCACATGATCATGAGGAACCCTAGGAAGCGCTTGCTGGCAACAGTCGCATTTCAACCTGAAATTATCAGCTGCTACTACAGATAATTCTTTCAAGAATACTTGGGGGGTCCAAAGTCACCGCACATTTACAGCAGTTGTACAGCTTCAAATTTCTACAAGCAGCATAAATATTTCTCAACACTGTGATATGCTTCTGTCCCCAAACAAGGACAATACATAATCAGCATAACCTCAGGCACGGCCATGAGAACCTTCATGCTCACCATATTTAAGAAACAGAAGCCATAATTTACTTTCTCCTCATCAGCCCAAGCCTTTGAAACCTTTGTTTGTGCAACTAACTTTGACAAGGTCGTGATGGTGTAACAAGGAATCATTTCTGAAAATGTGTGGCCCGAGGAACAAGGCAACCCAGCACCCTGAGGAGGCGGCCTGAGCCACAGTTCAGTTCTGTGCATTCGCAAGAAGCAGGTTGCACAGAAGGCTGCACAGAAGATGTCCTCTGCCCTGCAGACCTGGGTCTGGCCTGAACTTTCAAAGTTCTGTAACTGGGGATTAGCACTCACCTACCAACTTTATCGGGTTCATGAAACATGCACATGAATGTGATTTATAAACTACAAAGTGAAAACTGTTACTATTATTTGTCTATTCTGCTCAACACACAGCAAACCAAATAAGGTTTATGAGTGTCCACACACTGACTAGAGTATTTTCTGTTTTTGTTGATTATTTCCAAGATGACCTTGATCCTGTTTTATATGAGTTCCCAAAATAGAGAGTAAAGGGGCATTTGGCCACTAGTAAAATCCTAGGCCCCTGAATTTAGTGAGTAAATTTTCATCAATCTCATGGTCTTGTTACAGGCACACATGTCACTGTGGGCAGTACAGACAGGGCTCCTTATGCTAAACCTTCAAACTTGTGATTCCTCTTTGGCAACAGCTCTCTTCTCTCTTAAATATGGTAAACTTTCCTAGTGCTCAGGATCCTCGTGTTTTTCCTTGGTCACCCAGAGACTCCCCTTGGCAGAATATTCCAGGCTAGTGCCATGAGGAAAGACTCCCCAAACTTTGAACTTTTTCAGTTCACCATTCTTTTCTCTCTTATCAAAATGCCCCTGTTTCAAGCTGTACTTTCCTTTTTAAGGCCTAACTTCTGCTACTGAATAACAGTAAGGTCTCTTCCAGGTAAAAGATTTTCATTTCGACCTTCCAGAGGTTGGCTGGCTGGCTGGCTGGTTGGAAGGTTGGTTGGTTGGTTGATTGGTTGGTTGGTTGGTTGGTTGGTTGGTTGGTTGGTTGGTTGGTTGGTTGGTTGGTTGGGTGGTTGGTTGGTTGGTTGGTTGG
>PVIC010057211.1:0-10722 GCA_004025085.1 Thryonomys swinderianus
TCAGGAAAGAGAAGTCACTGGACATCCACATGTTTTAAATTTCGCAAGGAAAAAGGTTTTTGGTATAAAGAAGTCAGTTAAATTTGGGGGAGTATAGCCGACTTGAAATGTGTCAAGAGGGTTCTTTTTGATAAAGTATCAAAAATAACTACCTTTCAACACGAGATAATATACAATACAAACAAATTTGCATTTTTATACCTTTTCAGAGAGAGTCCAGTGCTTGCATTAAAGCTCTATGACTCCGGTCAGGAACACCAGGAATTCCTGGGGTTGTGCTAAGTTTCTGAGTTTAGTCTCACTTTTTTGTCTTCTTGTCAAGAGCAAACATGGTTGGTTTTTTATCTTTATTTTTTACATTATGTACATAAAATTGTGCAGTGAATATGATTGTTCTTTACGCAAAGAAGAGCAAATGGGTGACTTTGGGACATCTAATTTGGCATTAGGGTTCACTTCCTATATTTTCATTTATTTACTTCATTCTTTTTTTTTTTTTTTTGAGACAGGGTCTCACTTGGCCCCACGCCCAGCATTTTATGTGGTTGCTGGGGATCGAACTCAGGACCTTGCGCTTGTGAGGCAGGCGCCGGAACCACTGAGCTAACTCTCCGGCCCTACTTCATTTTTTTTTTGGTGCTTAAAAATATGTATGATTATGCCATAACTTACATGTGATTCTTCTATTAGAGAATTTATTTTCAGCATTTCATAATTGTTAATAACAAGCCAACAAACATTCTTGTGCAAGAGTTTTATAATAATAAGTTGATACATCTATAGTTCTAGGAGTATTTTAGTGTAAGACATTTTTAATCTGTAAGCAAATGAAACTCTTCCTACCTTTATGACTTTTCATGTAATCATTGCAGATATAACTGAAATAATATCATGAACATACCATCAGAATTATTGGGATGCTCATAATAATTTTGATCATGTCTCTATTCTTTGTGAATTCTTCAGGAAGCATAGCCTGTGAGCCTCCAAAATCTAACATAGTTCAAAATTTCTGTTAGATGCTGTGTACTGAATTTTTGGTTGACATTGAAAAGTCTTGCATTATTTAATTTAATCCTAAAAATATCTTAGGAAGTGAATGTGATTATATTTCCACTTTACAGATGAGGAAACTGAGTCTTGAAATGGCAAAGGGCTGGAGTTTTATAGCTATTATGACTTAGACTTTAATGATTTCCTACCATGAGACTTGAGCTCATACAAGAATCACTTTCTATCAATTTATCCTGAGTGGCATACAAAGATTGACCTTTGGATGTCATTAATTAATGACACTGGAAAGTCAGGCATGATATTCGGTGCCTAAAACTCCAGTACTTAGGAGGCGGATGCAGGAATACGGCTGTGAGTTAGAGGCCAGCCTGAGACCTGCAGGGAGTATGGGGCTACTTGTGAGGACTGTGCATTTATAAAGACATTATTTTTATAAAATTAACATGCCAGTAAAAAAACAGTGTCTCTTGTAGAACTGTAAAAACTCCTTACGCATAGAATTTTACACTTATGCATTATTCTGTGGCCATCAGTATAGACTTTGAAACTTCTGTTTTGAAATATTTTCATCGCAGTATTTTCACCCTCAATTCACAATCGCCAACACAATCTACACAGACATGGACTAGTTCTCTGAAGTATTTTCGAAAGTTACTAAGAAATTCAGGTACATTAGTCCATTTCTGTAGCTGATTCAAGTGTCTCCCTCCCCCATTCATAGTTACTTCCATGCTCACTACAAGATGCTTATGTGACTTCTAATTTCTTCCAGCATCGCACAAGAATTGTAATATAATCCAAATAGCTCTTCTTTTCCACATTCTTGTGTTTTCCTCTGCTTTTCTTCTCCATAGTAGCTCATTTTACTCTCAGACCCAGAGAATCAGTCAGGTGAGTAGTACTTATTCACCTTCTTTGACAGTCAGTGGTTGTCCAGCCAGGGAGACAGGCTCCTTTATTCCATTGTCTGAATTTTTCACACCCAAAGAAACATCTAGAAAGATCTCTTTGGTTGTAAGTCAAACTCCGGGTAGAATTTTGGGTCTTTAAGTCAACAGATTTGATATAATGCCATCTGCTATCCTATCCTGAACTTTGGCTATTTCATAGAGATTCAGGTGACATTTGAATTAGCTATCAGCAGCATAAAGACTGCTTTAGACATAAGATAATACATATCCCTAATATTTAGGAATTATTCTAGGTATTCTAAGTGCATTACATCATTCAGTCTTTCCAATATCCTTATGAAGTAGATTATAATAATATACCCATTATGCAGTTGAGATTTTGAGAATGTTTTTCTTGGTTTGTGTAGCATATAAAGTCAGAGAACCAAGTTTCAAAACAAATTCTAAATTCAATGCCCAAATTCAATTTCTAAATTCTTGTATTTATGGCATCCCCTCCCTCGCTTCCATCCTTCTTTCCTTCCTTCTTCCCTTTTGCCCTTTCTTCCTCTTTGACCCTCCATTGGCCTAGATAGTAAAAAGCAGCACATTTTATAGATAGAATTTTTAGAAAATAGTTACACACCTGATCCTTGGATTATGCAAGAAAATATATTCCATATCTAGTTTTTCATTATGCCTTCACACACACACACACACACACAAACACAAACAAACAAAAACAACAACACAGAAAACAAAGGGTATGACAAAGAAAGAAGGAAACATTTGACATCTGACTAAGACTCTTGCCTAAGAGAAATGCATCCATCTTTGAAGTTTCAAGAGAGAGAGTCACTACCCAATAAAAAAGATACTCCTGTGCATTAATGTGGTAGAAGAGATGGAGGGTGGTGAGTGTCCGCTATTCACTGCCCTCAGTCATTGAAGTCCCAGCTTTGCATTCAGAGACACTTCGCTGGACTAAGAAGTGCTGAGTCAGCCCACACTGGCTCCCACAGGACCCTGAGAACAAGACACGAAAACGAACTGTCCAGCTGCACCATTGGCAATGCGGAAAACACGCCTGGCAGAAGAGAGAAGAGGTGAAACAATCCTACCAAGTTATGTTGTTGCTAGTTGATATACAAACTTTTCTATTGCTGGATGGGAAAGAGGTGTTGATTGAAAGATGATGAAGGTAGAAGTATGAACAGGAAACGCAGAAGATCCAAAGCTACCAGGTGCTCTCGGGTTCTGTTGTATGAGATCAGCTCATTACCACGAATGCTACCCGTGCTCTCAACAGCCCTCAACACACAGCAGAACAACAACAAACAGAAGGCTGCTCATTGCTCTGTTCATCAGGTACAGAGAAGAAGGTTTTCCTTCGAGAAAGTAATAGCCAAATCATTTCTACCATATCTATCTATCTATCTATCTATCTATCTATCTATCTATCTATCTATCTATCTATCATTATGTGAAGATCTTTTACATAATTTTGTCATATATGGGATATGACAGAAAATCACACATGAGAGATTTGTAGTAATATTTTTCCACCTTTGGGAAAATATACCATGATCAGGGAGGGGATGAGAGACAGAGAGATTTAGTATCAGGTGTTCTATAATAATTGATGATTTAGAAGGTCCAGTGAAATACAGTTCTACCTTTTGTCAGCTATTGCCTCTGGCTTTTTACTTTTGGAACAGAAACACTAGGAGGAGATAGTAATCTTATGCTTACTCTCTACTGTTGTATTCTGTTAAAAATAGATGACTATTTTCTGTTACTTTATATTTTGAGCATCCTTATTTCTAGTAGTGTGTGGAATGCAGGGTGTTTGTGTGTATTTGAATATGTGTCTGTGTGCACACGTGCACTGAAGTTCATAGGCCAGCAGAAGTATGGTAAATTGATTTATTTTCTTATTTCCCCATGTGCTTCTCAGTAAATGTCTGATATCATCTAATCTACAGCAATTCTATGTAAGACTACTATCTTCAAAACACATACTTCTACTCCTCACTTTATTATTAATAATAGCAAGAGTATATCTGAAGTTTAAGTTAAGAATCATGCAGTAATGTGATTTATATATTCAGCCATTTAATTAGTTAAAGCATTTCCTATATATCTCATCCCAAATAGCCTCACCATAATCATAAAGTAAAATAACAGTATAGTATTTTAATATACAAGCTATAAAGACAAAATCACTATTTATAATTTATAAAACCTTCAAATTTCATTCCCCAGTACAGCCAGTCATACATTTTGCTGATAAGTATCATACTTTTTAACTGGAGCATAAAACAAGGGCTTAATTTTCCAAAAGGTTTGGTTATGAATTTATGTCAACTCTCAAATAACGGCACGAGATCATCCCAGGTTCTCTGTTTCTGCAGAGGAGCTGTGCTGAAAATACAAATCATTTTTATCCATCTATTAAAATAGACTGTCCATTAAGCAATGCTTGACCTGGTTTCATTCAGTTTGTCCATGCATTTGAACATTAAGAATTGTAGAAATCAGTCTATCTAAATTACTTTAGAAAGTTTCTCAATATAATGGAAAGAAAGAAATTATTTTTTAATTGCTAGCTGAAGTTGGAGCTGCTTGAGTTAAAAGAGTAATGTAGGAGTCCTTGTATTATAGAGTGAATTTCCTTTTTGTTGAGGAAAAACTAACTCGGCCATTCGGATATGAAAATGAGATCTATTCTCAGGCTAGCCTACTAGGGGAAGAGATTTAGACACGAAGCATGTGCTATTTTTATTGCCATTGCCTCAGTAGAGTCATCTTTAATTCTCCTGAAGTGTTATCCAGGACTCCCCCTTGATTCATTTGCTTCTGTGATCGTGTTGGTGTCTTCCCAAGACTGACCAAGTGGCCTCCATTTAGCCCAGGGGCGACTGTGTTGTCGGAGTCTGGGGAGAAACTCTGTACGTGAGCATTGTCAACAGAGCTTTCCTACCACTTTGCTGTTTCTTCCTCCTGACATTCTCAGTATAGGCTGAATATACAGAATTCTGAAAATCTGGATTCTCTTCTAGTTTTTGTTCTTTTTTTTTTTTTTTTTTTTTTTTTTTTTTTTTTTTTTTTTTTTTTTGAGACAGGGTCTCACTTTGTAGTTCAGGCTGGCCCTGAGCTCACTATGGTGCCCAGGCAAGCCGCCGCGAACTCAGCAATCCTCCTGTCTCTGCCTCCCGAGTGCTGGGATGACAGGCGTGAGCCACCACGTCCGGCACTGTGGTATGCGGTGTTGATTGTTGGTGGGTGAGTCTCCACGCCCAGCATTCTATGTGGTTACCGGGGATCGAACTCAGGACCTTGTGCTTGCGAGGCAGGCGCCGGAACCACTGAGCTAACCCTCCGGCCCCTAATTTTTGTTCTTAGTTATCCATATGGCTGTTGGCCTTCTACCCCATAATCTCCTCATCGCTAAGGCAAGGAGACCTGGGCAGTGTTCTCTGGGTCGGGCCTATGCCATGTGTCTCACAGTATATAGATTCACGATCCTTCGTCTCTTAAATCGTGCACAATTCCTACTCAGTAAGTACAAGCACAAAGACAATCGAACTGATGACCTGCCATAGTCTTTAGTGAATTATCATAAGCACTGTACTGTGTTTTACATACTTTATCCACATATGGGAGAAGCTGACATCTTCAAATCAACCTTGGGAAGAAGCAGCTCAGGAGTGAGTCCATGTGGCCACAAAACTGTAATGTGTACTTCTGCATCTATTAATCTGGGTTCTAGACAAAAGTCTCCATTTCCTTCTGTCGCCTCTAATAAAAAATGTGTTAGGCATGCTAAGAGGACGGGAAGCAAGAGAAGGGACCCACGGGAGACTGGAGAAGCCAGGTGTACGTTAAAATTATTTTTGACATAAGCCACCCTTTGGGTGTGTCCTTGCCAGGGTTACGTGTCCCGTCTACTCTCCACTTCCAGTTCCTATGCTCGAAATAAAATAAACCATTTACTAGGAAAGCATTTAAGAGTATTTCTGTGCCTTTAACAAAGAGAGCAAATATTTTATATCAGACATTCAGTGGGGGAAATGGATCCCCTCTCTTCAGGTGTGAAAGTAAATGTGTCCCCTTAGCCTGAAGCTGGCATATCGAACTCTACAAACTACAATTATCTCGCTAGAAAATGACTGAACAAACCCGAGAACATGAGGGAGTTCTAGGGGGAGAACAATAAAGTGACTCCGTGAGAGAAAATCTACTGCACGCCCTTGGTCTCAGCCTTTCTATGGAAGCCCAGAAGCGGAAGCACAGATCACCCCAAATGGGGAAAACCTGTGTGTTTGAGGAGAAATGCTGCATTTCCCCGTTCAGTCCTAGGATGGGACCTCTCGGTTTCACTTTCTATGGAGCACATTCATACTTTCGTTTTCAGTCGAGTGCTATCGTTTCCATTCGTTTCCAAACACAGAGTTAGACCCCATATTAACAAACAAAGACATCTCCAGTGTCTGTACCTTTCCCAACAGTGTCTTCCTGACTCATAAATAGTCTTGAATGAATGACTGAAATAAAAACTCACCTTAGGAATCTGTGGAATGTTTACTAGAATGTGGTTGGAAAGAGAATCTATGTCGTTCCTGTTTCTTTGTTTAGTTTTATTTTCATAAGATCTTTAACCCAACTGTCAACTAACAGTGAACAGGCATTACTTACCATAGACCAGGCATGACTTTACCTTCCTTTCTTTAATGAGGTAGGAAAAATGGTTTTCTGCAGGCTGTAAACTGACCTGATGTCGCAAAATCTAACCTGCACATCTGACAAGTATTTAAGAGTTTAAATTAGCTATCAACAAGGAAAATTCAGAAAATCTCATGGGTAGGTTCTGAATTCTTTTGATTATCCTGAAGGATCTATTCTCTTGCCTCTGGAAGTTAAATTATGCCTAAACAGCAGATCGGAGCCCAGAGCAGGGACAACGGATTAGAGTCCTGAGCAGGTATTGCCTACCATATGAGTGAAACAGATTCAGGTTTCCATAATAGCCACCCAAAGTAACTGTGGTAGTTTGTGTAATCTGCTGGAGTTACAAACACTGGGCTGGTCTACCTTGGGTGTACACATTCACACCAAAAGCAGGTGTCCTTGTGCTTAACGTACTGTGACCAACACTTAGGCTAATTCCATAAAGTAAATAAGCCTGATGATGTAAGCTTCATATGAATGTTTGAAATCTGAATAAAATTTCAACAGATAAATGTATTGTTAAATGTTTATTTCATTTTATTGTATTGCACACAAAATTATTTTCCTAAAACATTCAACAGAAATAAACATGTTGGATATTTCTAAGTAAAAAGGGTAGGATTTCACATACACACAAACACACACGTATACACATGTACACACAGGAATGTGTGCTGGCAAACAACAGAATGGTAAATTGACTGACAGAATAGCAAAGTCCTGGTGACTGATAAAGACTGTTTCTATGGATCGTCTCCATGGTGACACTGCCTTTTAAACAGGGGACTCTACAAATTAATATACCCAAGATCAGAAGAAAAAGGCACACTAGAAAAAAGACAGAGAAAAGACAGTTTGTTGGATTTTTTTTCCCCAATAGGTTCAGCTTTTTGGTAATATTACTCTGATCTTTAGTGTCTCATTTTAAGGGGTCAAACAAATCTAATTTTTACCTTAGGGCTTGACAATTATATTTGTTAATTTCCTGCTTCCTTCTCCACTTAGTTTTTTTAATTATATTTTTACCTTTGCTAAAAATACCTGACATTCTAACAGAACCTTGCTAAAAGATTTTACCCATTATTCCTCATCTGTTTAGAAAGTTATCCAGTTTTTTTTAAGCTCATTTTAGGTGAAAATTTATCCAATGAGTTGTGTAATTATATGAGAAAGGAGACCATGATTCTTTGCTTTGAAAAGTACTATTTCTGAAGTTCCTCGGATGATGATGTCATTCACGTCACTCCTAAATATGCCAGATATTGAAGTCATGTATCGTGTCGCAGCTATTTAACGTTCATGAAAATGGAACAGTTTTTCAATTTTTTTTGTAGTTATCCACAAGTCAGAAATTTTTAATCCATTCTGTTTCCAATCAATGTTTAATCTTTCTCATCACTTTCCTTAGATTCTATGATGTTTATGGCTCAGTGTTTGTGGGCTGTTTGAATCTGAAATGTTCCCAAAACTCCAAAACATGTTGTTCAAATGCATTCCTTAACCATGAACAGTACGTAATGTGTAGAAGCAAAGGTCTAGTGCAGATAAATCCCCAAAGTCCAAATACGAATAAAAATATTCATCAAAAGTCTTAAACAAACATGCACAAAAAGCCCAGGGACAGCAATTATTCTTTTGCATGAGATCCAATTCAGGCTAAAATATCTGTGCTTTTTCACAGAATACTTCCAGCGGGAAAGCTATTTCGTTTTTAGTATTGTAAGTCGCTACAGATTATCCCTTGCTCTCCAATGCCTGTGTGTGTATTTATAATGGCAGGAGAAGGAAAAGTGTCCTCTGAATGAGACTTTCTTCTCCAGAACCTCAAGTTCTCTTAAGCAGCAGCAACTGCCTCTTATACAATGATGATCCGAATTAAGCCATTCGCTGTGCAGAATCCCCCGAACGCAGCCTGAGGCAGAAGCCCTGGTTCCCTGTTGGCCGTGTGCAGGCAGTGCCGTACAGAGGCTCACGGAAGCCGTTGTCACACCTTCCCCAGGGACCGTAAAAATAATAAATCGGAACTATCCAGGCTACTATTTTCATGAATAAATGCCAGTTCCCGACCTTATCTTCCGGCACCGCCTGGCAGCAAGTCCTCAGGACCTTTTTACTATGGGGATTATCAAAGAAAAAAAGGCTCTGAGGTTTTATTATTTAGAGAATTATTCCATCTTCCTGAGAACTTTCTAGGATGAACAATTCTACATGGAAATAAATAGACGACGATAAAGTGGGTCATGTTATCATGCAAAAGTTCTCTGAAAAAGCAAGAAAACAAATCAGGGACACTGTGAGCGCGGACCCAGACATAAGTTAGGAAGAAGGTATTGTGCCAGTGAGGCCGACCCGTGATACTCATGATTTCCTGGAACAGGGGTGAAAATGCTGTTATGGGAAGAGTCATAACCGAAACCTTGGGATGGTTAGACTGATTATTTCAGCACCTCTCACCTTTGATGGCAGTGAAAATAGAGTGATTCCAGATGAGGGTGTGACTGATTCTTTCTTAAAGCCATGGTGTTATTTTCTGTAAATCTTTAGTTGACATTCATCAATCTCAAACATACTGTTTGAGATTGCTTGAACTATAAATTTGAAAGACAATGCCAATGAAGTAATGCCAGTGAAGTCATATTTGAGTAAATTTGCAGTGGTTATTGATCTTAATCACAAATCAAAAATTCGTAAGCAGGTTGTTGTAAGAAAGAACCTTGTCATTCATGATGTCTGTCTGTCTGCCTCTCTCTCGTCTGTTATGTATTTTTTTTTATGGGAGTTCTTCTTTCTTTTCTTTCTTTCTTTCTTTCTTTCTTTCTTTCTTTCTTTCTTTCTTTCTTTCTTTCTTTCTTTCTTTCTTTCTTTCTTTCTTTCTTTCTTTCTTTCTTTCTTTCTTTCTTTCTTTCTTTCTTTCTTTCTTTCTTTCTTTCTTTCTTTCTTTCTTTCTTTCTTTCTTTCTTTCTTTCTTTCTTTCTTTCTCAAGGAAGCCCACAAGGTGACTTACAAACTTGAAAATTACAGGAACTGATCTCATGGGGTCGGCAGTGCAGGTCAGGACAATCTAACTTCATCAGGACCAACTCAAACTAGTATCCAGCATCAACAGTTCTGCTTCATGAGATGAAGTCATGTGCACTTGGAGTTACATTGACCATGCACTCAGATCAATAGAGACTTGTAATAGGAGAGAACTGAGCCAACAGATCCAAAGAAACAGCACTGAAAGAAAAGAAAGAAAAAAAATATAACCTTAATGTAACTGTGCTTTAATTAGACTCCTCAGTTATGAAACACAGTATGTTCCAATTTTTTCTTAAACAAGATCGAGTTTCATTTTTCAACAAAAGGAGCCTGAGAATCAGAATCCATGGCGTGTTTCTTACACTTAGAAGAGGATATCTGACTCCAGCCCTCCTGTTTTCTTTGTTTCACTAAAGGTTAAAGTTCTTTGGTTTTTTTTTTTCTCCTTAATGGAAATGAATCTATTGTTAGCTTATGAGTTGATGATCATGGTGATAATAGCTTTGGGTCTATCTTACTAATTTGCTTAGCATCACCACTCTTTGAAGCCATGAGAGAACAGTCTCCTCCATATGGCCCTTCATACTGAAGGATATTCCCCTGCAGGTAGCCAAGGAGAGAAAAGACACTGTCACCTCTCTTCCACAGCTCGATGAGGTTCAGTGTATCCCAAACAGAAAAATATTACTTAGACAAGAGTTCTTTCCTTCAACCTCGCTTCAAAAATAACTCTTGGTATAGTTATTTTCCAGAACTAAGTTTGGAAGAATTCCCATATCCCTGCTCATGGACTTCTGGCAAGAACTGGGACTTATTTTTTCAGTTGGATACATTAGAACTGACTTCACGTTGACCCCAGCGCCATCACTTAGGACCCTTATGTAGAAGTTCTTGGGATTTTCCTCGAGATTTAGACACGTGAAAGAGCACAGATGGTATGAAGAGCTTGCTGTCCTGGCTTCCCTCATTATATCCCACACTGTGTCTTCCAGGATGTACTTTTATCTAACTTTTTCTCTTCTTCTGGCCTAAGCTTGGTCTGCAGAGCATTTTCCCCTCACTTTTC
>PVIC010057212.1:0-10730 GCA_004025085.1 Thryonomys swinderianus
TCTCGCTTTGTAGTTCAGGCTGGCCCTGAGCTCACTATGTAGCCCAGGCAAGCCTCGAACTCAACAATCCTCCTGCCTCTGCCTCCCAAGTGCTGGGATTACAGGCATGAGCCACCACACCCGGCGCTGTGGTATGTGGTATCCATGGCTGGTGGGCGTGAGTCTCCACCCCCAGCATTGTATGTGGTTACCAGGGATCGAACTCCAGACCTTGCGCTTGGAAGGCAGGCGCTGGAACCACTGAGCTAACCCTGCGGCCCAAGGATATAAAATTTTTGCAGACTGATGAAATTTAAATTATACAGTATTTAGCAAGTCAGCGAGGACTGTTTAACTTTGGAGATGAAGCAAATATTTTACTGTCATGGCAGTTCTATATAAACTCATATATAAATAATGTAGGGAGTATATTGTAGTACTGTGTAAAATTACTAAAAAGGGGAAATGTGTATCAAAAATATGATAGATTCATCTAAGAAAATATAGCAATAGAAATGGATAATTTGGAGATATGTTAATGGAATGGCTCTGTCACCAAAATATAATGTCAATCAAAGCATATCTCAAAAGATTTCAGTACATCATTCATTTTATAAAGTTTGAAAAAGAAACACATGCTTTAAACCTTATGTCCTTACGTATTTCTATTTGGAAAATAGAAATAGTCTGAATTTTAATAACTCAATGATAACTGTGATAGCTCTTAATGTAATTTATAGCACAAATTTCTAAATGGTGCAAAAAATACACCACTATTATGTATGTATTCTATAGAGTAGATTTCCTTTTTTAAAAGCTTATGTAATGAAACTGGATTATCTTTTGGTACCATCTCCTCGAACAACCATTCAGTTGTTTGACGTGGCTTTGATAAGAGTAAGTTGTGTAAAGTGTCAGTGTCAGGAAGCATACTTTTCACTTGAAAGCCCATAGTATTATTCTTGACACTGTGCTGTCACATGTAACAGATAAGGGGGCACTTGTTGAATTCAAGTGCAGATTTTCATCTAGTTCTAGCATGAAAAGAATCAGCACTTTCTACCTTACACAGGTTTGGTTTTTGCAACAGGCTTCTCTGTTTCTCCTGCCACAAACAGTATCTTGTTCTATACAGAAACAGAACAGTACAACAGGAATGACATGAAAGCAAGTCAGAAGTTGGAAACCGTTGGAATCACATCTCAGGTAGCAGCCAACACAGCCTAGGGTAAAAGAAAAAAGAAAGAAAGAAGATATAAAGGACAAGAACAGAAGTGTTCCAAGATAACTGGTTAATATCTCTGTAAATTGCTGTTTACCTTTGTTCTATCTATTTAGAAACTGGCTAGAGCTTTCTGAACTTTTTGAAAATTAAAGATCTTTACTTTGATGTTGGCTTCATCACGGTTCATGGCAATTCAATAATTCAAATCAAATGTATTCCCTGTCAAAAACTCTTATTGCCTTTTCAACTGAGAACTCAAGAACTCAAATGAAGATTATTATAAGCAAATGGAATTTGGAATTCAACAGATGTAGAAAGATACCTTCTGAGGCTCTCTTATCTGACTAAACCAGAAACTTTTGAGAAATTAAACTGCTATGAATTCTCTCTTGGTGCCGATTTTATTTCTAGACAGGAGAGCACAATTAACACACCCAAAATTCCCTTCCAATGGAGTTTTATTGCCATAAAAAGGGGGGGGACTATTCACATCCATTGAAGGGATCGTTGTCATAAGCTTTCAAGTCTCCTATTTGTTTTCTCCATAGAGACATTTTCCTCTCCCCTAAATTGGCTATTTGTCTTTAAACATTTATGGAGCTATTTCTTTTGAAGGTTCCAAAATGGTTTTGACCTTCCCCTTTAGTCTGTGCTTTGTTAGTACACTTGGCAGTCTCCCAATGGCTACAATTAAAAGAATACAGGAAGAATTTTCTTTCCTTTCCCAATACTTAATAATATTAATGTATTTTTCTTGTCCGTCTCTTATATTTCCCCTTCTACAGGACTGAATCCTTACTTAAGCATCATTCATTTTAGAGAAAATTTATTTGCTCATCAATAATTCTTTGTGTTTGAGTTAAGCTAATTTATATTTGTAAACATATTGGTTTGTTAGTCCCTTAATGTAAGGTCACCTGTTAAGATGAAGGAAATGAAACATAGCTCCCTTCTCACCTATTTTCTTTCTGTTTTAATGTCTATGTCTGATATTTGTGGACTCTATGTTTATATGGTTTTCCACATTCAGAAGTATATATGTAGATTATATATAATTCTTTTCAGTTGATATTACTAAGAGTATCTCATGTGCAGATAACAATATAGAAAGGGAAATAAGACACATCCTGACCTTTACGAAGGTCACTATTTAATCTTACTAGCTATGTATACTAAACAGAATACCCATGTATAAAGAAAACATAGTTAAATGCTACAACTAAGATGTGACTAATTCTCCTTGCAAAGACCAAAAGATTTCTCCAATCTGATATAATATTACTTCAAACCTCTTCACATTTAAAGTGTAAGTAATCTATTTTACTTAGGTGATGTTTTAAAACATAGTATAAACACAATTATGATATATCAGATGACTATTTTATTCATTATTACTAGAAAATTATCACTAAATTTGAAGATTTAGGAAAATAACATGGCACCAGTATGTATATAGTTGTATTTACATTATCTTGACTGAATGTAATTTATTTTATTTTTATATTGAATATACTGTTAGAACACCAAGTAGCCAAGGATATTAACTAATATTTTAAGTAAATTTTATACTTTTTTCAATTTTTTCAACTTATTGAGTTCATTGGTACATTTTAGGTTCATATTATGATCACATTCATCATTGAGAAGTTGTCACTGTACATGAAATATCCTGATTGTACTTTTTCTCATTCCTCCCTTGAAGTCCCCAATCCCATATGCATAAGCTTTATTTCTGTTTTTTCTTTATACCACCACATTTTTTATTTGCTTTCTTTGTTTTTTACTTGCTGTTCCTCACTTCCTCTTCCCCTTCCAAATACCTATCACAAATTCCTATCACACATTCTTGACTTCATTACATCTTCATTTTCTCATATCTTCTCATACTAAAAGAGCAATACTGTATTTACATGTCTTTGTCCTAGTTATTTCACTTGTGAGTATATAAAAAGAGCTCTTGTGAAGTCTAATCCTAATCCTTTTAAGACAGTTTCTCAGCTGTGTTTTGCTTTTGTTTTCTTTGTAAAATATCAACCCATTTGTGGCATGTGTATTTCAGCCAGAAAAAAAAAAAAAACACACACACACAACTCTTGATCAACACTTGATGTTCAAGTGACATGATACTTATTGCATAACTCAACATTTCCATTTTTGGGTTTGTTGTCAGAAGTCACCATCACAGGGTTCCATTTTGTCATGGTTTCTCTGTCATCACTTCTGTCAATGTGAATGTTGATATCAGCAGTACCTGTTTGTTTTTCTTGGCCTTCTATAAAACCAATGTTATATCTTTTTGAAGTTTAGAGATGAGAATTGAAGCACTCCTGAAGAAAGTGCTCAAAGCTCCTTCCAAGAACAGCTGCTGAAAAACAACTCCTTCAGGAAAATCAGCAGCACCTGATCTTCCTCTCTCTCTCCTTTTATGTCATTCTGGGAACAATCCTCAGGTGGGTCTCCACCCCCAGAACCACGCTGACTCAGTACACCTGGGCATTCCCACACAAACTGACCATTAATTAATCCAACACAGCAGAGAAGTGAAAGACCTGTATAATTGAAAGCTACTGTGCTTTGTTAAAAAATAAAATAAAATTTTACACTGGGTGTGGTGGTTCACAACTGTAATCCCCGCACCTGGGAGGTAGAGGCAGGAGGATTGCTGAGTTTGAGGCTTTCCTGGGCTACATAATGAGCTCAGGGCCAGCCTGAACTACAAAGTGACACTCTGCCTTAAACAAACTTAATTTTTTTTTTTTTTGAGACAGGGTCTCGCTTTGTAGTTCAGGCTGTCCCTGAGTTCACTATGTAGCCTAGGCAAACCTGGAACTCAGCAATCCTCCTGCCTCTGCCTCCTGAGTGCTGGGATTACAGGCGTGAGCCACCACGCCCAGTATCAACTCATCTAGATAAAAGTGCCAAGGAAAATTTAATATATCTCATTCCTTCTGCAAATTTATTTAATTCTGTGATTATGTGTTAGATAGTAAGATTTAGCATAAAAAAACAATAAATAAAATACAAAGGTAGATATTCATTTATAGTTTGTAGCTTAAGAACTACTGTTAATATACTTCAATATATGTTGAACAGCTTTAATACACATATCTTTAAATTTTTCATCACTTATTTGTTGTAATTAATTCCTTCCTATTAAATTTATTCATTTTAAAAGAAAATTGATTAATTGAATTCAGTATGTGCATTGTACACTTATTATTTATCTCATAATAAATTAAATTCACATTTATGAATATTTGTAATTTAATGGTTAGTGTCCTCACTGCAGTATTTATTTATTGTCTTCAAATGTTTTCAAAACTTGATTCTCTTCTTGATCCTAATACTCCCTTTAGTATGAAGTGTGGACTTGATTCATTATTACTGATTACTGAGATCTGACCTTCTGCTGAAATCATTAAATATTGCTGACTAAAGAGAACTGAAAGTTTTAAAGTGGATGAATATGCCAAACCTTTGCAGATACTATTTTAAATCATTTTCAATATTTTATTCATTCCAATTACTAACTCCCATGTATGTATTCCTTCGACTGACTACGACATGCTGGAAACATTCTCTAATGAGATAGTAAATTTATTCAATAATAAATTTTATATTCTAAGGAAAATTGTTCACATAAGTGGTTTGTAAAATATATTCCTGAGGAAACTCTCCCATGGATTCTTTTCATTTTCATTATTCGATGATAATCTCACTTATTTGCAATACCAGCAATGGACATAAAATAGTAAAGTTTACCTCAGCAAAACCCACAACGTGGTAGGATATATTTTTAGCTAGAAACAGGCAACAGGAGCCCCTGAGGAGTGTAAGGACAGCTGGCATGACAACACTTGACATCCTATGCGCAATTGGTTTTGAATGCCTGACAGGTTTTTATAATGGCATGGAAACACACAGATTGGCAGGTGACTGTTGGGAATAGATCGAGTAGATACAAGGCCATTTTCATATAACTCTCACATAAGAATCTGTTAGTTACATTTTACATTAAAATTATGCTTTCCTTTAAATTCAGGTACCTATCCAGTAGGGTATCCTTTCTCTTCAAAATTTATGAATACAGCAATTTAACCATCAATAAAGCTTTAGTTAGTTCTCTGTTTTCCTTTCACATTCAATGTGTAGGTTAATTTTAGATTGGAAATTAAGTGTCCACTGACTGTATGTGGGAATTATACTCTTTTTGGGTGCCTGAATTTTATTTCATGAGCAAAGATTCTTTGGGTGTCATAGTTGAAATCAGCACTAGAACCCATTTAAAATAAAAGATCTAGCCAGGTGTGGTGGCTCATGCCTGTCATCCCAGCACTCGGGAGGCAGAGACAGGAGGATTGCTGAGTTCAGGGCTTGCCTGGACTACACAGTGAGCTCAGAGCCAGCCTGAACTACAAAGTGAAACCCTGTCTCAAAAAAAAAAAAAAAAGATCTAATATTTAGTTAAGACGAGTACATTTGTTTATGTAAATTTGAGTTGTAATCCCCCCGAAAAGCTTCTAGGAAAATAATTCTTAAATAATAACCTAAATTGCGGTGTAGAGGAAGTAAAACTGTATGAAATCAAGAAGCCACGATTTTATTTTTAAGTCCAAATTCATATAACGATAAATTCAAATGTCTTTCTTATATACAGAGTATAATAATATTTCCTAGTGTTGAAAGATAATCTATTATTTATTGATGTGTGTTTGTGCATTTGTAATCATTAGTTTAAGCTTTTTAAAATCTTCATGGTTCATTATAGTTTTTAACAACTTGAATATTAATTTATTCCATATCCTTCTAAGTTTTTCTATTATTTTAGTTTGGCTTTTAAGGGTTGTAAGTCTTATACCTTTAAAATCATTGAGATTCATGAAATCAGTGTCTCATCAGGTTTTTTCAGAGAGACACATCAGAGATTTGCCATTTCTTCTCTCTCCATTGTTTTGCCACCATGGACTATTTAAAGATATTATTACTGAGCTATATTTTAAAAGAAACAAACTACAACAAAAGTGTTGTAATCACAGTGTATGATGCAGTGCTAATCTTTGGAGCTTGCTATATGCTGCTAAAAAAACCCAAAAAAACAATCACTACCTCATAAGGGAGAAGATGTGTGCTAATCCAGCTCTTAAAGGAAATGCGGGTTAATTATTATCAAACTTGATTATTGTTTGATATAAAAAACAGATGTTTGAGTTGAGAGTTGAGTGAGTAGAATATTGCTAGAGATGGACAAGAGGGCAGGCACATGCTCATGGAAGAGAAAATTTTGTTCAGGAAATGTCGATATATATCTATATACTACAAAAGAATGCAGAGATGAGTAGTAAACTATTGCCATACATTGTTTTAAGAGTGTTGTTTCCATCCATTCACTTTTCTTCCTATTGGTTCTGAAGTTATCTAAACAAAGTCCTAATTATTTAATACTTAGATTATTACTAAATCTCTGAAATTGGACTCTTCTGCTCTTAGATATTATTCACTGGAATGCTAAATGAATTTTAGTTATGCCTTTCACAATGAAAAACAATATTTTTATTATTCATTTAAAACAACATCTTTTTGTTAGTCCAATTTTATCAAAGTTGAATTAGGTTATATTTCCCAAATTGTTGTTTAACTCTTCTGGTTTAAAAGAGTAGTTCTCATACAAAAATGTGAGTACCAGAATTAAAGAGCTCTTTATCACCCCAATTGGTACTCTTTGGTGAACTTATTTATATAATTATTTTAAAGAATATTTATTTAATTATTTAATTTAATTATTTAATTATTATTTAATTTAAATATTTATTTTAAAGAATATAATTATTTTAAAGAATATTTATCATTATTATAGAAAAAGATTTAAAACATGCAAAGATAATTTAAAACTGTTCAAGAGCTCATGATTGTACTTATATTTAAATCTGTTTATTAGCAAAAAAATCAAACAGTGAATGCATTTCTGCTCTCTTTTAAGCTGTAGTCACTATTCTATCATCAATGCATTTATGCCCTTCTTTTACAAAATCTCTAAAATGTAGTATGAAATCTATATTTACAGTTCACCAAATTTCTGAAGAAAAACCAGAAGGACTCAAACCATCCTTCCAATACTGTCTCATATTTTTTCTCCTTATCAAGTTGATTGTATAATGTCACCTCTAGTTGTTCTCATCAAACTTTTAGAAAAAAAAAATCTACCACCTTCTGGCAGTCTTACCATTCCTGCTCTTGCTAAAGTCACCTATATCAAAAATTGTTTGCTGGAGTGTGGGATCATCACACTTTGTGTTTTTTATTTAATTAGATGGATTTCATGTAGTTTATTACCTTTTTTCCTGTAAATTTTTCTTTAATTTCCTTAGTTATCAGACTTTGTCATTTATTGTAATGGAATTAGCTCCTTTTTAATTGATTCATTCACTTCATGTCTTTACCTCTAAATGTTACAGTGCCACAGAGCCCAATCCTGAGATCTTTTCATCCCTATCTATAATTATTGCCCAGGTAACCCATTGAAACCCATATGTTAGGGTGCCACCTATACATCAGGGATTCCGTCCTTGATTTTAAGCCCCCATTTTTATTTCACAAATACAAATTCAAACTCAGTAGATCCACTGGCATAGTGTATAGGGTTGATAGTCTTCCAAATAAAACTTCACCCTCGTAGTAGATATAGATCAGCTTGAACCAAGATGACTAAAAGGAAAGAGAATGCTTCTCCCCTGTTAGAGGAGTGTAGCCTGGTGCAACCATTGTGTAAATCAGTATGGAGATCCATCAGAAAGTTATGCCTTTTACACAGCTATTTTTCTGCTTGGGATCTTCCCAAACAAATTAAAAGCATCAAACCACAGCAATATCTGCACACCCATGTTTGTAACAGCACATTTTTTAAATATCCAGATCTTGGAAACAATGCAAATGCCCATAATCTGGTGACTGGATAAAAAAGATGTATTATTGGTGTTATTTTATAAAATGGAGTACTACTCAGCCATAAAGAATGATAAACTAGAGAAATTTCTGGTTAAATGGATTCATGCTGAGGCCACCATATAGTGAAATAGGACACACATGTGTAAATACTGAATTGTTTCTCGAAAAACTGACAGTGTAAATGAGGGCCAAAATATAGAACAGATAATGTGAAATAGAAAGGGTCCAAACAGGAAATGGTACAGGTAGCAGGGAAATAGGGGAAATGAAAGAAGTTAAAGGAAAATAAAAATAAGAGAAGGAGGAAAAAATGGAACCAAAGTCTCTGTAATTAGCGAGAGACAGAGGTGCCAAGGGGGGGGGTAATGGAGAAAAATAAGATACAGGATGGGTCACGTACAGGTACAAAATCCAAATGATGAAAGTCATCATAATGTATACCTAAAATGTACCAATAAACTTATTTTAAAAAGAGAAGTTCTTGGAGATAATAATGTAAAAACAGAAGGAAAGACTTCATAAATTTTCTAAGAATTTAGAATTTAGTCAAAGAATATCAGAAACCACCAGAACCTGGAAGACATGAGAAAAGATTACCCCTTAGGTCCTTTGATGCTGACATGAGCCTGATGGCATTTTCATTTTTGAACCCTTGAACCCTAGAAATATGAAAGAGTAAATTTCTGTATTGCTACCAAACTATGTGAAAATTTATTATACTGGATCACAATGTATATCCTAGGCTGGTTTTAAACTTATGGGGATTCTCCTGCCTCAGCCCCTTGAATGCTGAGATTGCAGAGGATTGTCCCTTGCATCGCATTTACTTTTTCCCTGAATTGACTCATTCATTGCCCCCCCCAGTCTTTTTGAGGCTACTTCATATTAGTATTAGTGAGACAGCTGTGACCTCCTGGCCCTTTCATTTTCCATCACTGGTTAGATTGGGCTGTGCCTCAGCCATGGCCATCTGTCCTTCCCCTTTGCTTCACTGCCCCTTTCATGCCAATAAACTAGTGTGTTAGTTACTTTTCTCTCATTGCTGAGACTAAATACCTGGCACCCCACGTTAAAGAGAGAAAGGTGTATTTAGGCAACAGTTGTGGAAGTTTTAGTCCATGATCAACTAGCTCCAAAGAAGAGTGAAACACAAATTCTTGGGAACACCCAGCAACAAAAGCGACAAGGGACCTTAACATTATCTTTCTGCTGCTTTTATCTTATCCAAAGTGCTGGAATTAGGGTGGTGCCAAACTAATCAATCAGAGTGATAGTTTATTATAAAACTTTCCAGATTTTGGCGACTCTAAACAACAAAACCCAACCTCATCTGCTTGAGGCTTTGGGGGAACATCTAAGCAAGAGCCTTAACAATTAGATCATCTGTTTTCAGCACTATTTCTCACTAACATATGCCTGCAAGTTTCTATGGTTAGACTTTTCCAAGTGCTTCTTGAGTTTTAGTCTAGTACAGTTTCTCTTAAAGGAAAGACTTGTTTGGATAAACATGTTTATGCTTTATTTCACAGGTAGTGTAAAAAAAGGAGGAGAGCTATTGACACTGAAGAGTTCTGAAGGGCCACAGACAATGAAAGACAGCAGCTTAGGAAGACCTGACCGAGCTGATCTCCGGTGTCAAGCACCAGCTGGCATTGGGTAGTGAAGGCCAGCAGTGGCAGAGACCCAGTGTCCAACTGGGGCAGCAAACAGTGCTCACACAAGCTGGCTTTGGGTAGTGATGGCTGGGAATGACAGGGACAGCAGCTGGTTTTGTCAGCTCTTGTCATCTGGTGACCTTGGGCTGTACACAGCTGATTCCTGATTTCTCTCTCAGTTGAGCAAAAGATCCCTATGCTAACTGGCAACATCTTGAATCTGACCACTTCTCAGCACATTAATTCCTATTAGGTCATTTCAATCTGACATCATTTTTCAACAGCATCATTATAGTGACCTTTTAAATGGCTCCCAAGCTTAGTCTTCAACTTGCCATTCTAGGTTCCATAAACTAGAATAATTTTTCTTTTACAATGTGTGGCTGTTAACAGTCTTACTAATCATTTTCTACTTGAATCACAGAAGATCGCAAAGCCTTGCATCATGAAATGGGATGTATAGATTTTATTTACTATTCTTTCTGTACTCCACTCTCTTAGTCATAAGAAGATTGAAGAACTGTCCCAGGATCCGGACATTCCAAGACTATTTTTCAGGTATCTGTTGTTTTCTTGTTTGGATCTTTTGTCTGTTTGTTTTGGTTCTTTCTCCCATAGAAAGACAATTTCATTCTCCAGACACTTCAATTGTAACTTTATGAAATACTTTAGTCCTGGCTACTTGTGAAAAAAGGCAACAAACCCAGAATACTTACCTTTTTTTGCAATCTGTTTTGCTTCTCTTTATAGCACTAATTACTACAGAACATAGCTTATACCTGTTATGTCCTACTAATTGGTTTCCCACACCTAAATATAAAAGACATTACAGGACCATATTTTTCAAATCATTCAAGAATCAATCATTTTCCCATTGGAAATTTCCTAGTATGATGTAGGTTCTGATAAATACTTGGTTAATTAAATAA
>PVIC010057213.1:0-10724 GCA_004025085.1 Thryonomys swinderianus
ACATGGCAGGGGGTATTACAATTCCCAATTTAAAACTCTACTATAAAGCTGCTGTGATAAAAACTGGATGGTACTGGCAAAGTAACAGACTCGAGGACCAGTGGAATAGATTAGAAAACCCAGAAACAACTCCAGATACACTAAGCCACCTTATCTTTGACAAAGGAGCCAAACATCCCCAATGGAAGAAAGACAGCCTCTTTAACAAATTTTGTTGGAAAAACTGGGCTTTAGCCTGCCGAAAGCTAAAGCTAGACCTATTTATTTCACCATGTACAAAACTAAACTCACAGTGGATATGAGACTTAAACATTAAAACAGAAACAATAAGCCTGCTGGTAAACAGGCTTGGTAAAACTCTTGGAGACATTGGCTTAGGCAGAGACTTTATGAATAAAACCCTCTCTAGCACAAGAAGTAGCAGAAAGAATCAACAAGTGGGATCTCATTCTACTGAAAAGCTTCTGCACAGCCAAAGAAGTCACTGGCACTGCCAGAAGACCACCAACAACATGGGAAAAAACTTTACTAGCTGTGTATCAGACAAAGGGCTATTATCTACAATATATAAAGAACTCAAACAGATCAGCCTCCCCAAGTTTAAAGACCCAATTCAAAAATGGGCATCTGAAATGAACAGACACTTCTCAGAGGCAGAAGTCAAAGCATCCAAGGAACATATGAAGAAATGTTCAACATCACTGTTCATTTGAGAGATGCAAATGAAAACAGCATTGAGATTTCATCTCACTCCACAAAGAATGGCCACTATCACAAAATCAACCCACAATAAATGCTGGCATGGCTGTGGGGAGAAAGGAACCCTTCACTACTGTTGGTGGGATTGCAGACTTGTGCAACCATTGTGGAGATCTGTGTGGAGATTTCTCAGAAAACTAGGACTAGGGGTCCCACTTGACCCTACTATCCCCCTGCTAGGAATATACCCAAAAGAATTTAAAAACTCACATTGGAAAGACAGGTGTACACCCTTGTTCATAGCAGCTCAGTTCTTGATAGCTCAATCTTGGAAACAACCCAAATGCCCATCAACTGGAGAGTGGATAAAGAAGATTTGGGTTTTTTTTTTATAAAATGGAGTATTATTCTGCCATAAAAATGACAAGATCGATCCATTTAGGTGCAAATGGAGACACCTGGAGGATATACTAATAAGTGAAATCAATAGATCACAGACAATTTCCAGATCTTCTCTTTGGCATGAACACCTGTAGATGCAAATGAGGTCTAGAATGTAGGACAGCTTTTATAGAGTGGAATATTTCTATAGGAAACTTGGTGTGGGAATGTGATGAGGGGAAGGAATAAATATGATACAGAAAGAAAATAAAAGAACATGTATAAAGGGGGGGAGGAGGTGTGGGTGGGTAGGTATATGGGTAAAAATGAGAATTAACTTGTGTTATATACTGGTACAATTTCCCCAATGTTATATGTGATTTTGAGATGTATATAAATTGTACCAATAAAGAATTCCATTTAAAAAACGAAAGAGTGAGAGAGAATCATAGATCAAGGATCCAAAACAATAGACCCATGGTGACGCATGTTGAAGAATCATCAGACACAAATTCTCCTCTCTCTTTGCTTCCTTGTCACTGGAAGGTCTGGAATTTGTAACCATTGTGCCCTTCCACTTTGATATTGTTCTTTACTATGCAACTAAAAGCAAGCAGGCCTAGCTAAGCATGGACGGAAATCTCTGAAGACATAAGCCAAGATAAATCATTTCTCCTTTTAAGTTATTTCATGTTTGGTTGAAAACATACACTCACACACAGTGTATGTGTCATTTATGTAGACACAGTGTACCTAAAGAATATAAAAGAAGGGCCGGAGATTTAGCTCAGTGGTTCCAGCACCTGCCTCGCAAGTACAAGGCCCTGAGTTCAATCTTAGTAACCACATACAATCCTAGGCATGGTGACTCATGCCACCAGCCATCAATACCACATACCACAGTGCCAGGCATGGTGGCTCATGCCTGTAATCCCAGCACTCAGGAGGCAGAGGCAGGACGATTGCTGAGTTCCTGGCTGTATACATAGTGAGCTGAGGGCCAGCCTGAACTACAAAGTGAGATCCTGTCTCAAAAAAAAAAAAAAATATATATATATATATATAAAAGAAAAACCATAAAGCTAGTCTCAGTGGAAAACAAAGATAAATCTTTTCTGCTATATTGAGTAAGAAGCCATTACTTAGTGTTAGAAAACAATAACTTTACTATGCTAAGAAATTCTGTGGGTTAGGAATTTACATAAGACATTGCAGAGATGATTTGTCTTTGTCAGTTTATATATAATGCTTGGTTTGGATGACTTGACCCAAAGGCTGGGCTCACCAGGATTGTCAACAGGAATGCTGCAAGCATTCATTCTCTCCGGTAACAGGACTTTCAGAATTGTCTAGTACAATTTTTTACATGGAGGCTGAACTCAATCATGGTGATTACCCAAGACTTCCTAAGCGTTAGAGTGACTGAGGCTTAGAGTTCACATAACATTAATTACACCAAACACATTAGTGTGAAGAGTTTAAGACTCACACACAGATTCAAATACAGAGAACAAAACACACTGCTGAGCAGTGTTTAAAAAAAAATCTGCTACTATTTAATAAGTTACTTTGTCAAAACTAGGAAAAGCTATATGTAAACCAAGACCAAGTCTCCACAGAGGTGTGAATTATTAATAAGAATTCATATGGTAAGAGATTGGTAGTACTTCATTAGAAATCTATTTTTTTTTCATTATTCAGTAAACTTTACTGTTACATTATATACACAGCTCACAATCACACAAAACATTGGGGAATTTGTACCAATATGTGACACAGGTCAATTTTCATTTTTACCCACATACCTGCCCACCCCCCACCCCCTATATACATACTCTTTTACTTTTTTCCAAATCATATTTATTCCTTCCCCTCATTACATTCCCATACCAAATTCCTTTTGGATATTACAGGAACAATCATACATTCTAGAGCTCCTTTACCTCTACAGGTACTTATATCAAAGAAAAGATCCGGTGTTTGCATATCTGTGTTCTATTTATTTCACTTATTAGTGTGTCCTTCAGGTGTCTCCATTTGCACATAAATGAATCAATCTTGTCTTTCTTTATGGCAGAGTAATAATCCATTAAAAAAAAAGAACATGTCTTCTTTATCCAGTCTCCAGTTCATGGGCATTTGGGTTGTTTCCAAGATTGGGCTATCATGAACTGAGCTGCTATGAACAGAGGTGTACATCTTGCTTTCCAGTGTGATTTTTAAAATTCCTTTGGGTATATTCCTAGCAGGGGGGTAGCAGGGTTGAATGGGACCTCTACTCCTAGTTTTCTTAGGAATCTCCACACAAATCTCCACAATAGTTGTACAAGTCTACAATCCCACCAGCAGTGTAGAAATCTATTTTTATAGACATCAAAGGTAATGAGTTAGTAAATGAGAGATGCAAGGCTTGCATCCATTTTATTCTACCAAATGATACCAAGAGATTTCTAGGAGAGATACTTGATCAGTTTCTTATTTATCAGTTTAAATCTTTGCTAACCCAGAACTGTCTTTCCAATATTTACTAGGGATTGAACTTAGAGAAATGAACTACCTCAATTCAGTAGACCATATGTAATATCACAAATTGAATCAATTAAACAAATGGAACAATCACAATTTCCTTTCTTCTGACCAGTGTGTTTGATTACACCATAATAATCAACCCAACCTTGCTTGACTCTCCAAGCTCACTCATAGGCCTACCTTTGTGGTTAAGGCAATAGAGCACAATAACTCTTTCTACCTAGGTCCTGGCTTACCCCTCCAGACCAATAAGATGTTTCTTTCCCTATAAAATAAAACAGATATGAAAATGTAAACTTGGAGTAATTTGGAGGGGACAAATTGACACTTCCATTAGAGCCACTTTCAAGTATTCATGATAGGAAAATATGGATAAAAGGCAGAAGCAGTGAGACAGCTTCGATAAGATTACGCAACATCATGTGTCATTTGGGGAAACATGGCTGGTGTAAATGATATCTAAAATCCTTGGCCCTCAGAAGCACAGGAATAGACTATTATGTCATAGGATTACTTAATTATTTCATCATCAACACTCAGAGCAGATACCTGCATTCATATGGAGCTGAGACATAGGACTGGAAAACAATATGTACAATTGGAGGGTACAGTGATGGGATTATTACATAACATCTCATTCTTAAAATTCTCATTGTTCCCCAAGAACTTAAAAACTAGGCTTGGAGCTAAAGTTAGTCACCCTCAGTTATAAGCTCTATTCATGAGTCCACGAACTTGACACTTGAAAGTTCCCCTTGAGAGTCACCTGTCAATAACATGCTTTCCCTGGTGCTAAATAAGGTTATAAATATTTCAGCCACTTTTAACTTTGTCTCTGCAGATTCAGATGTCATTTTTCAAGTAGGCATCATTTAGAATGACCTTTCAAAGTAGAGTCAAGAATTTAGGTATCACACTGATGCAGTAGAGTTAAGGCCTAATTTCCTACCTGAAACACGAGTTCGTGTTCTCTAAAAATCAAAAAATGAATTTTAGAAATGACGTGAGGTTTGAGTAGGAAAATTTTATTGAGAGAGAAAGCTTCTGCCTTAAGAGAGACAGAAGGGGGAACCCAGAAAGTGGCTAACCCACCTACCTCACTTTTTACAGGGCTTTTATGGAGCAAAGCCATGAGGTGAGGCAGATCTGCAACAGGGGGCTACCAATAAGATTTTTAAAAAAGTAGATGGGTTACAATTGACCAATGGGTACAGTGGGGGCTTAACAATCAGACAGGAATTTTTGACTCTGACTCTTTTCTGGGAGGTGGGTTAAAGTCTCAGCCCTCCACCCCAGGAGGTTGGCACCTCCTTTAGAATATCTGGTGGCTGCCTATTTGGAATATTATGATTTTTTTTTGAGACAGGCTCTCACTTTGTAGTTCAGGCTGGCCCTGAGCTCACTATGTAGCCCAGGCAAGCCTGGAACTCAGCAATCCTCCTGCCTCCACCTCCTGAGTGCTGGGATTTCAGGCATGAGCCACCACGCCTGGCAATATTAGTTAAAGCTATTTATCCTACATTGATGGTATAGCTTTTTCTCTGGCAACACTAACCTCCAAGTTGGCTTTTTTTGCTCCCTTCCGAGGGCCAGTCCTATCTATCTGCCTACATATACATCTAGCTGGCTTTTCTACCTATAATAACACTGGCACCGTATCTTGGACAGCCTCTTTAATGTTGTCAATTGAATATTATAGGACTGTAATGAAGGTATATCTTCATTTTAGTTTATTAGTGCATGTGTGTAGAACATATTTACATTTCTTATGTGGAGTTGGTATCTGTACCTAACATACCTTAATTCCTTTTAATCTCTCCCTTCCCTCTCCTTCCTCCATTTTTTATCATCTTTACTCTTTCAGAATGTTCTGTTTCCTTACTTTCTGTACTACAGAAATGCATGTATTTGTAGAGCACAATTTAGAACAGCTAAATCTTGGAAGCAGCCAGAGGGAATGGATAAAGAAAATAGGCACACCACAGGGTACTACTCTGTCATAAAGGTAAACTCTACTCATTTCTAGAAAAGTGAGAGCATGATGTTAAATGAAATAAATAAAACATAAACTTTACTATATCATATGGTTTCCTTTTAATGAGAAACCTAGAGCAAAAATTAGAATATGTTGATGTACCTTTCACATAAAGATAAACAGAGGGTCCTAGGGGTCAATTGTATCCCAAAGATCTTGGGTGTCAGTGGAAACTGGGTCAAGGCTGCAGCCTCTTGCCTACCCCAAGGCCAGCACTGCTGCGACAGGAAATTTTTCCCTTCCTCTCTTAATAATGTTATTATCAACAGGAATGTCTCACTCATCTAAACACAAATTGAATTGCAGAATCCACATGGTATTTGGAGCTGGAATGACAGTAATGGTTTTGCACCTGGAATGTCCCCAAAACCCATGTGCTGACTTAGGGCTTGTGGACAGTGACTAGACTCTGGAGGGCTACAGCAAACTTGCTGTTAAGAGGAGGGGCCCAGTGATAGGCTGGTCATTGGGGGTGTGTGGCCTCCTTCCAGGTTCCTCTATTCACTTTGCTTTCTGGTCTCCATGATGTGAGCTCTTCCCTCTGCCAGACACTCTCACCATGCTGCTTCTGGGACAGACAAAAGCCAGCATACTTTCCCATCTTCCCCTCCAGCTAGAGGGTGCTGTGGCTTGCCCTCCTCATGTCCCACACTCACAGGCTCAGAAACTCACTGTGCTGCTTGCACTGGCTGTTAAACTGCTCCCCACCAGGCTGCTGTCTCATGAGCACAGCTCAGTGATTAGCCACCGTGCCCCGCCCCCACCACCGCAGTACTGCTGCTGTCTCTTGGAAGAAGAGGTACACCCTAAAATCAGAGAGGAAAGAATCTGAGTCAATTAAACATCCCAACTTTCCTGAACCCCAATTACGTGTGATGAACACAGCAGGCCTATGTAAGGGTTATTTGTAATGTTAAAAGAGCTCTTGGGTCTTGTGCAAACTTGGGGAAGAGAATATTAGTTAACATGCAAGAACCGAGTCTCCTTGAGAGTGCTAAATTCACCATGTGCTCTGAAAATGTGCTAAATGCAAACTGTTCCGCTCCATCAAGGAAACGGCCCCCTTCTGGGACCAAAAGCCAAATGGTCACATTCCACTTCTGAGAAAGGTTGGCCCCCCTTCCAGAACCCAGGTGTGAAATCAGGAAAAGCTCCCAGCAGGGAGCCGCTTTTATTCAAAGAAGCAATATAAGCTGAAGGAACAGAGAAGCAAGAGAGAGAGAGAGAGAGAGAGAGAGAGAGAGAGAGAGAGAGAGAGAGAGAGAGAGAGAGAGAGAGAGAGAGAGAGAGAGCGCTGTGCTGTGCTACAACGGAATGCCATTCAGGAGCGCTGTAGAGAAGACAAACTAAACACTCCTCGCAGTGCTGGAAACCTCCATGCTGATTACCTGTGATGAAATGTTACTGGTGTTGCTTTGCTGGAGTGGTAATTATATTATGGTCTCGAATTGCTTTGTATTGTCTTACGAATTTACTTTCATATATAAATAAGAAAATTCTTCGCATTTTTGTTGTTTCAGTTTCATTTTGCAAATTGAGCCTCAATTCTGTTCAAAGAAGGTACACTGATTCGACAAGTTTTTTTCCTCCTTGTTGCAACAGCCTACCCAAAGATTATCTGGTTTTAGCTCCACTAGTGATGTGACAGTTGTTAAACAGTTCACCTCACTCTGTCTCCCCGCTAAGCCTTGTCGTGAAGCTCTATATCCACTTAAATCAATCACAGGTCTGCATTTGGATCAATCAACAAACCCAAATTTGAGCCAATTACAGGATTGTATGTGGCCCAGTCGAAGCCCTACAGGCACTATAGAGGAGCACTGCCTTCACACTATCTGGCTTAGTTTAGGAGGGCCCCCTCAGTGCACTGACCCCCGGTGCTGTAGCACAGATTCTGTTAAAGACTCACTTTGGTGGTCCCATACATCTCGTCATGAATTACTTTTTAGGTAGCATGGGTTCTGAAAATCCTGTAAATCTACTCAAAATTGTGATCATCTCTCTCACACACATAAAAGCAATAGACACTAGAGGCTGTTGGTTTAAAGAACTCCAGAGAACAGCAGCTAGTGAAGATCAGCTAGAGACCAGTGCCTGGCAAAATTGAACTGTGGTCCCCTGGCACAAGCCAGAAATAAACAGTGGTAACCAGCAAAGTTTGGCATCCAGCACTGCCTGGTGGCAACACTTCTGTTTTGGGGCCAGCCAATGATGGACTGAAAACATGAGCCAAACTAAACCTTTTCTCCTTTAAGTTGTGGGCATTTAGTATGATATCCCAGTGATGAAAAATAGCTAAGACAAATGACTTTACTATTCTTAGAATACTAAAATAACAAAATAATATATAACCTACTTTCATTGTATTTTTAGTTGAGTGCTATTCTTCAAGAAAGAAAATCCTTACACACACACACACACACACACACACACACACACTCCAAAAGCCATATACTCATGTGTAAAAGGCACAGTTTGAATGGGTCCTGCCAGTTGTGTGTTCAAGGCCTTGAACACATTTTGACTGTAACCACTTCTGAATCAAAGTCACTATTCTCCAGTTGACCCCTCAATTTATATCCCTTCCTATTCAGTGACTCTCAGAATGTATGTGAAACTTTGGAGGCAGACAGGAGCATCACAAATGCTCTGTGGTATTTCACAAAGGTCGAGTTCTGATTTGAGGACAGCTTCTTCTCTTTTAGTTAGTAGATGTAAGATCAGCACTACTGACCCAGGAGAGTTAAGGCCTAATTCCCCACCTGAAACGCGAGTTTATGTTCTCTAAAAATCAAAGAATGAATTTTAGGAATGACAGAGGTTTGAGTAGGAAAATTTTATTGAGAGAGAAAGCTTCTGCCTTAAGAGAGACAGAAAGGGGGACCCGGAAAGTGGGTAACCCCCTTACCTTACTTTTTAGAGGGCTTTTATGGAGCAAAGCCATGAGGTGAGGTGGGTCTGAAATAGGGGGCTACCAATTAGATTAAAAAAAGTGGATGGGTTACAATTAACAAATCCGTACAGTGGGGGATTAACAATCAGACAGGAATTTTTGACTCTAACTCTTTTCTGGGGAGGTGGGTTAAGGTGTCAGCCCTCCACCCCAGGAGATTGGTGCCTTGCTTAGAATATCTGATGGCTGCCTGTTTGGAATTTCAGTGAGCTATTTATCTTATATGGGTGGGATAGCTTTTCTCTGGCAGCAATAACCTCCAAGTTGTTTTTTTTTTTTTGTTGTTCCTTTTCAAGGGCCAGTCCTATCTATCTGCCTACATATGTCTAGCTGGCTTTTCTACCTATAATATTCCCCCCTCTGAAGAGGTACCAGAACTGCTGTGAGTGGCAAATGGGCGAAGACCAATCTAACTTCTTCAAGCTAGAGAGGGGCGTAGTTGTAATAGCAGTCAGGGTCACTCTGCAGAGGGTCTATCAAAAGGCCCTTGATAGACTCCATGGGTTGTCATCTTAGGTAGGTGTACTGCTTGAGTCTGGAGGAGACAAAGTAAGAAAACAGTTAAGAATACATGGACCAAATAGCAAGGCCGATAGTATTATGAATATGACAAATAAGTGTTTCCACTGGAAGGAACCCATAATAGCCTCCCATAGAAAGGATAAGGAGAAGATCCAGTGTTTCAGAATCTGACATAGCATCGACCTGTTGTCTGATGTCTTGAACAACAGTTGAAATATTTGTGGATGGATCAGGGATGTATACACAACATTTAGTTTTTACAGTCACAACCCCTTTGGGCTGTAGTGAAAATTTCTAGTGTCATCTGGCTTTGAAGGGGAACTTGTTTTATTACCTTTATCACTAGATCTATAGTTATCACCATAGAGACTGCCAGAACTTTTTACTAAAACTGATTTAATATTGTCAAATTATGAACATATTTTTAGCTTACTATTTGCATTATTTTAAACCAAAGCAAGGTTTACATCCTCTCAAACCTTCTACAACTTGCTACAGGCCCTCAAGTTTAGCTTTTCTTTATCTCTTTTTACACTTTGGCACAACCAGACATTTTTACTTAAAAACAAAAACCACTTTCTTTTTTCCTTTTACTTACTACCAGTCAATTACCTTTCTACTTGCTTTTTTAGACATTAAAACTTTCAATAACACTTTACAGTCTTTTTCCATCTTAAATCAGTATAAATATTGACTTTTTGTTCCTTACAAGCCCTGGTCAAAGCTATGAGTTTTGTTAGCTGTGTACTAGTGTCAGGCACAAGTGACTAGTGCCAGGCACAAAGAGGAATTCTCAAGCATCTGGTGTAGAGTCACTGCTGTATATCCTGTCTTTTTTATCCCATTTTCTATTTAAGAACTGCCATCACAAAAGAGAATCAAGTCAGGATTAACAAGGGATGTTTCTAATAGATCTTTCCTGGCTGCATATGAGTGTAGAATTATCTGTTCACAATCATGTCTATCAGCTTCAACTTCTTCTTTTTCTGGTAAAAAAGGTGACAGGATTAAGGAGGAACATGTCTTTATTTGAACAGTTGGTCCTTCTAAGAGTAAGGCCTGATACTTAAGAAGGTGACTGTCTGATAACCATAAGCTCCCTTTAGATGAAAGAAGCCCCACCACATTATGAGGTGTATATATGATGAGTCTTTACCTAAGGTCAGTTTGGACACCTCCAGTACAAAGAGAGCTACTGCAGCCACAGCTCTGAGGCATGCAGGCCATCCTTTTGCTATGAGATCTAACTCATGGCTTAGGTAACCTGCAGCTTGTTTAGCAGGTCCTCGATCTTCCATAAGCACTCCTAAAGCTATGCCTCACCTTTTATCAACATATAGATTGAACTTCTGTCCTGTCACAAGCTCAATGCTGGGGCATTTAGCAGGGCTTGTTTGAGCTGTTCAAAAGCTGCCTGGGAATTGGGTTCCCAGGTTAAAATATGGGTTTTTGCCTTTTGGGTTTCTTTTATAAGTTGATAGAGGGGTCGTGCAGTTTTACCATATCCTGCTATCCAAAGGCGACAAAAACCTGTAACTCCTAAGAATCCCCTAAGTTGTTTTAGAGTTTTTGGCTGTGGGTAGGAAAGAATTGGTTCAATTTTTT
>PVIC010057214.1:0-10726 GCA_004025085.1 Thryonomys swinderianus
GTCAGTTATATTTATCTAATTCTAAGACATGAAATGACATGCTACAGAAACTTTTACTTAATTGTTATCTTTTAACCATTTTTGTTACTAGTGTGACATTTAAGTAGAATGTGCTTTCTTATTTTATAGGTATACTTTACAAGTTATTAAAGTTTTAATGTCTAATCTCTAGTGATTTTAGTCACATAGTCACAGCTGTATAAGGTATAGCACATCAAACTATCATAGCATGATTTTGTAACAAACACATAAACATAAATTTGCAAGAGTGTCTCTTCATGAACTATAGTTTGAGAGTCACCAGTATGATAAGATGTCTTTCTCAAGTTCTGCATTTTAGAAAGACCTATACAGCTTAGGGAAAGCATAAAGTTATTTAATATACCATAAGGTTAGTAATAATTAGTATCATAGCTATATAGAAATCTTTACATGTACTTACTTAGTTTTTATTCCTAAGGCAAAATTTAGATTTTTTGACAGGTTTATACAAAAGTCTCATCAATTTTATACTGACAAAAATTAAAGGCTATCTTTAGAACTCTTATAAATATAGAAAACAGTGTTAATGACTGGATATAGACTTATTACCTAATACAAGTGTATCTCATTTATACAATAACAAAATGTTTATTTGATTAAAGCCAAGAGATGTAAACTTAACTACAAACATCTAAATCAGAAAATCTTACTGTTATAGATACAGACAACTTATCCAGCTTGAGTATATAACAATAATTTATTAATAACTATTGGAGTGTGGCACCACAAGACTTGGAAAACTGGCATTGTATTTATGAAATTAATTTTGGATATTATCTTGGTTATCTAGGTTATTTAACAATCTGGCTGGAAATGCCTCACTAAACTTTAAAATATTTTAATTCTTATCAACTGATTTTAATTAGTCTGTTGTTAAGCTATATGAACCACAGTATGAGCTAATATCATGTCCCCTTATCTATAAGGTGAATAAGGAGAACATATAATTTAAGACTCACATATAGAAATATACATAGTTTAAATCTAAATTTAAATCATAGTTAAATATGTTCTCAGACTTCTAAGATTTCTATTTGTAAGTCCCATGTGACTTTGAAGTCTCATAATCCTCATCCCATAATCTTTTAAGTGGATTCAGTTATTTCTAAAAGTCTATAAAATTGGTTTTTATGACAGACACCAAAGAATCAGTGAAAAATAAAAAGAAATATTCTTCTAGGTACTTTAAACCAGTAAACAAAAAAGACACAGACACACAATTACTTTTAGATCAGAGTGCATACTTAGAAATATTGGCCAAGTGGAGCTATACCTACAATAATCTGTGGCAGGTTCCTTATAAATTGAGTAGTCAGAATTTTTTGTAGTGACCAATTAGCAAAGACCTTTCTTGCAATAAACCAGTACCAGTAAGGAGAGAAGAAACTCTTACTATAGACTTATGACGGCAAAGAGCTGGTAGAGAGGAAGAGCCTTCAGGATTTTTCTCTTAATGTTCTAATTTAGCTTTGGAGGAAAAAGAAATCAACTTTTAATTTAACTATAGCTCACATAGCAAGGAAAGCAGAGGCCATGCACCTGCCCTCTTCCCCTCCATGTAATGGGAGGCACTAGGCTCTTGTACTCTCCAGCTCCATACCTTTTTGGTAATCAACAGAAAAAAAGAATGTTAACAGGATCTGAGTTGCCCCCTTTTTACATTTAGCCTAGCTTTTTACTTAGAATATTATTCTACAATTTTGGTTCTACTTTCCTTCTTTCTCCCTCAGTGTCAGACTGTTCCATTTTTAAATTTGATTGGTCTTGAACTCCTATATTAACTCAGGATCCCAGAAAGCAGAGGAAATAGCAATTTAACCCTGTGAGTGCAGTTTAAGAATTTACAATCCTTGGGCTGGAGATCTAGCTCAGTGGTTCCAGAGCCTGCCTAGCAAGCGCAAGGTCCCTGGTTTGATCCCGGTAACCACATACAATACCAGGCGTGGTGACTCACGTCCACCAGCAATCAGTACCACATACCACAGTGCCAGGAGTCATGGCTCACGCCTGTCATCCCAGCACTCAGGAGGCAGAGGCAGGAGGATTGCTGAGTTCCAGGCTTGTCTGGGCTACATAGTGAGCTCAGGGCCAGCCTGAACTACAAAGTGAGACCCTGTCTCAAAACAAAGCAAAAAAAAAAAAAAATTACAATCCCTAAGAAATGTTAGGAGCATATCAATTAAATAAAAAATATCAACTTAAATTGGAAGCCAAAAGTAAATTTATCAATTAGCCAAAATTTGTAATGATGGATTCTTACTGTGGCTCTGGGTTGGCTCTCATGCCACAGCATGAACATTTTGTGACTGACTCTGTTTTTATGGGGCAGAGGGGATTGCAGCTTTCTAATTTTCTCCTAAGCTGAGGAAAAACCTGGTCTTTCTTCCCCCTGTGGCTGTAGCCACAGCGCAAGGTGTTTGGCCCTTCCCAGGAGGAGCTGGCTCCAGTAGAAGTGGAGCCATCAGTCCAGGGTCCTGGGGGTTAAAGGCTCGGGGCAGGGATTCCTGAGGATGCTCTGTGGAGGAGGGAACTGAAGGTGAATCTCATCTTTTCTTGTTAAGTCCTGAGTTTTTAGGGGGAAAGAGGACAACTGTTGCCAACACAGAACATAATCTCTCTCCTCCTGAGACCCTGGTCTTTTATTATTAATAAATTCACTCAACACTTGACATATTCAGTCCTCCATCTGGTCCGTACTTTGGCCAGAAGATAAAGGAAGGACGGAGGTTTGTAGGCAAATGAAAGAATACTTTATTATGTTAGCTTTCTTTTGTTGTACCCATGGATTGTTGCCTCAGGTCCTTAATACCAGTTCAAGGGAACTCCTGGGGTATTTTACTCCCTGAGCTCTTTGATTCCATAACCCGTCCTAACTGGGAAGTGCATGTATTTCCCATTCTGTTTGCACACTGTGATGTCTTGCTAACAGTCAATGCAGGGAAATTGATTGGGATGGCAAGGCTCCTGTGACGACCCTGAACACTTGACTAATTATCCACTTCCCAAATGAGCCCTCAGTGGAATATCTGACCCTCAAATCATGGCCAATTAACTTCACAGAAGGTTCAGAGCTTTCTGAGAGTCAGCTTAACACCAGCGTCACCTGAGTAACCTCTTAAAAATCCATGAGCAAATACCCTAAGGGAGTCGGTTTACTCTTCTTTCCACCCACTTCCTCCCACCAACAACTTTCACACACAAGAGAGGGAGGAGAAGAAGTGGAGGGTTTCAGTTGGAAGGCTGCACACTCGCAAACGCACAACTCTTACCCGCCACGTGGCACCCAGCACCATGGCTCTGTTGTGCTGGGTGAAACTCCTTGTGAAACTCCTCAGACACCTCCTGCTCCAGCCAGCTGCCTGGTTCCGAGAGCTGTGGATTCATTGTTGGTGACACTCACTCTGGCAACTCTGGGCAGTGATCAGTCTCCCCTTCTGCCTCTTTAAACATAGGACCACCAAACTGATCCTGGGTCTTAGCAAACCTGGCAGACAGCACTCTCTGAACAGTTTCTTGGGCCCCCAGGTTCTACTGTGTGTCTGGAGCTTTCACCTTGGCACAGTGGGATGGACCAACCCCCCATATGTATCAAATATTATGCTGGTGCCAGGCAAGGTCACGTGTCCCAGCACTCTGAGACGTGGACTCCAGTGCAATACACAGACAATGGAGAGAAAGGGAAATGGAATAAGGGAGGAGCCTGTGCTTATCAGCTTCTGTGGGGCTACAAAATGCATCACTGAATAGACTTCCAAAAGGAAGAGTCATGTGACTCAGTTTCAGAAGTTCCATTCCATGATCAAGAGGCCCCAATGCTTTGGGCCCAAGCAGAGGCCACACATAGTGGGAAACCAGTCACATCATGAATCAGGAAAAGGAAAACAATGAGGGAGCCTGGGGCCTGTACTCTCCTTTCATGGCAAAATCCCAGGGACCTAGAGCCTCCCAGGAGGCTCACTGGTCAAAGGTTCCACCCCCCGCTGATGTGCCACGCTGGTCACCAAGCCTGTAACATATGGCCCTTGGGAAGACATTTAAGACCCCCACTTACATAGCTGCAAAGTTGGGAAGGTGAGAAAATTCTAGGGCGTCCATATCACACAGGACTCTTGATGAGAAGATAAAGAAACTCATTATTCCTCTTGAGCAAAGGGGAGATTTACTGAATTGGTAGAGAAGGAAAGGATCACAGAATCTTGGAGAATCTGCAGGAACCAAAAGACTTTCAGAGCCGGGCTCCTGGAGCAGTTGGCTCAGGGTGCCACGATCACCGTCACTATCCAACACCACATCACTAGACAAGCTGTAACCACAGCGGCTTCCTGAGGTATGAAGTTCTTGACAAGTCTGACCCTCTGAAACCAGTTCCTTCCCCTTCTTGTTGCTGGGTTGGGGAGAACTATTCTCAGCAACTTCCAGTGCAAGATGTGGGGCACTGTTTCTTATTAAGGCTCATGTAATGAGGGAGGGTACTTATCCTACATAAAAAGCATGCTGGGTGCTGGAAGGATGAACAGGATAGGAGGCCTATTGAACAGCCTTCCATGTGAATGTCTTCCAAGTTTTCTCATCTCTCCTGTCCTCACTGGCCAGTTTTGCCTTCCTGAGTCTTCTGTCAGATATCTGTGCCTCTACAAAATACGTCCTTTGTTCTCCACATTGAATACACCCAAGGAGTTGTTAACTGGGCTGAGGGATTTCTAAAATTGTTGTTTGTCCTTTTGCAAAGAAAAGTGCTTTCTGTAATCTGGGGAGTAATTTAAGACCAGGACTATCATAAAAAATTAAAGCCCATTTTGTGGCAATCTCTGCTGATTTGATTTTAGGATGAGTAAGATAGATTTTAAAATTTTTCTAGAGTACCTTGAATAAACTTAACAGTCCATTTCAGCTCTCTCTGATTGTTCAGAAGAAATTATATCTAATTCTAAAAATGACAGAGGGTGTAAGGAACAATAAGACCAAGTAGTCAGGGAATAGGGATAGGCCAAGATAAGAAGTAGCTGGAATTAGGAAAAGGACACTAGCCTTAAATGAGCCAGTGTGTTCAGAGTCACAGCTGAGAGCATGGTGGCTGACACCTCTTTAGAATACAAATCCAGAACATATGTTTGCTTGACAAGGATTAGTTGCCTAAACTGAAATGGAGCTCAGTGGAGCACTATCATTGTTCTGCATGAGGTGTCACCAGCTTAGGTGCATAAGGTACTGTCCGTGTGTATTATTAATGCACCTCACACCACTATTTTAATGTTATTATTCATTTTCTTCTATGGCCAGCAGGAGAATTCCCCAGATCTTTGCTGAGAAAAAAAGAGGTCCTACTGCAATCATGTGTCTGAAGGGGGCACCGTGCTCTCCTTAAGTATGTTTGCCATTGTACAACCTTGGGCACAGGTGTCTTCCATCCGGGATTTCTCTATTCTATGTAACCTTCACTCTTTGCCAGTCTTGCCTTCTTCAGATTCTGATTTCATTATCTTTCTACAAAACATGTTATGTGCTCTCAACAGAATTGGATGGGCTTTGAGAGAAACTGTTCCAGGATCCCTCTCTATTCAATACTCGCCCTTCTCTGCAAACTCCTGAATCAAATGTCTAGGCAGAAATTAATCTCTCTACTTTCTGACCAATGGTTTTTCTTATTTTTTATACCACTGAATTGCTCCTCATAATACCCTTAGATATTCTTGGAAATATGGACCATTTTATTTTCCAAATAAGAAGATTAGTTTCCTTTTAATTTTACTTTTAACACAACAATTTTTCATTTTAAAAAACTTTTATGAGTACATGTCTCCAATACATAATGATTACATTCATCTTGGGGAGTTGGTACTTGTATATAACACATCTTAATCCTTTTCATGTCCTCTTCTCTCCTCTCCCTTTCCCTTGTTTTCATCTTTTGTTCCTTTTCACAACCACAAAAGATCTCTCTCTGTGTTTCCTATTATCTAATTTCTGTGTGTTTATACTTTGTGTTTTTCAGTAAGAGAAGCCATACCTGAAGCTTGTATTTCTGATTTATTTCATGTAGTATTATGAATTATTTATTTTTATGTAGCATTATTTATTTTATTTTTATGTAGCATTAATTTTTAAATTTATTTTATTTTATTTATGTAGAATTATTTATTCTCATGTGGCATTATGACTCAAGATGTTACCATTTTCTAACAAGTAACTCAAATTTAAATTTCTTTGTAGCAGAGTACTATTCCATTATGTATAAATATCATATTTTCTTTATCCATCCATCTGCTGGTGGATATATAGGCTATTTTCAAGATTTAGCTACTGTGAGCTGTGCTGTTAGAAACATGTTTAATTCTTTCTGGAAAATACCTAAAAGGGAAATAGCTAGCTTGAATGAAATTTCTGTACTCCGTTTAAAAATTTTTTGTGATGAATTTCCATAGGGTTATACTACTTTATATTCCCACTAAAAATGTAGGTTTACTCCACTCACAGCCTTTTCAGCATGTGTTGTTTCTTGGTGCCTTGATGACTGCCACTTACCTGGCCTAAGGTGGAATTTCAGTGTTGTTTTGATTTGTTTTTCTCTATTGGCCAAAGGTGCTGAACATTCTTTCATGTATGTATCGGCCATTTGTAATTCTTCTTCTGGGAAGTATCTGTTCATTTCAGTTACTCATTTTTATTTAGGTCTCTTATTTGGGGAAGTCTAATTTTTTACCTTTTTTTTTTTTTCTTAGACAGGGTCTCGCTTTTTGTAGTTCAGGCTGGCCCTGAGCTCACTATGTAGCCCAAGCAAACCTTGACCTCAGCAATCCTCCTGTCTCTGCTTCCCGAGTGCTGGGATTACAGGCGTGAGTCACCATGCCCAGCATTGTGGGGTGTGGTACTGATTGCTGGTGGGCGTGAGTCACCACGCCCAAGATCATATCATTGTTTGTGGTTACCAGGATTGAACCAGGGACTTTGTGCTTGCAAGACAGGCGGTGGAACCACTGAGCTAAATCTCTGGTCCTTTAATTCTTTTATATATTCTAGATATTAGTCCTTTGTCTGAGGTGTAACTGGAAAGAACTCTTTTCCCATTTTCTGGGTTGTCTCTTCACTCTGTTGGTTGTTTCCTTTGTTGGGCAGAAGTTTTTTAATTTTGCATGATCCCATATATTGATTCTTGATGCTATTTCTTGTGCAAATGAGGTTCTGTTCTACACATATGTCTTCCAGAGTTTTACCTGTTCTGTCTTCCAGTAGGATATGTATTTTTGATTTACTATTTAGATCTTTGATCCTCTTTTACTTTAGTACATAGTGAGAGATATGGGTCTAGATTCAATATTCTGCATGTTGGTAGCCAGTTGTCCCAGTACCATTTATTTAAAAAGCTAGATTTTCTCTAGCATATACCTTTTGATCCTTTTGTTAACAATTATAAAGCTGAATGTGCCTGAGGGTAGCTTCTGCATCCTCTATTCTATTCCACTGACCCTCTTCCCTCTCTCTCTCTCTCTCTGCATGTGTGTGTGTGTGTGTGTCTACATCAGTATAATGCTGTTTTTACCACAACATCTTTGTAATATAACTTAAGGCCCAGGGTTGTAATGTATTCTGATTTACTCCTGTTGCTGGGATTGCTTTTGCTATTCCCATCTCTCCTAGTTCCATATGAATTTTAGGATTGCTTTTTACAGTTTTGTGAAGAATACTGTTGATATTTTAATTGGGATTGTGTTCAATCTGTGTATCAGTTTTGGAAGTGTGGCCATTTTGACTATGCTGGTTCTGCCTGTCTAGGAACAGTAGGTGTCTTTCCATTTTCTGATGTCCTCTTTCAACTCCTTCCAGAAGGAGTTTGATAAAACTGAAAGACAGTGAAATATACTAGAAAGAATATACACTTTGGAATTTTACACACCAGAGTTCTAATCATTTCCTGGCCTTTAAAAAATTCACTACTCTCATCTATAAAATATGGATAGTAAAATCTACCTGCAGTGTTGTTGTAAGTTCTCTAGTTCACATATGCAAGCCTTTGGGACATGTTAGATGTTAAATAAGTGCTAGATATTTTCATTTTTACAAGACAAATATCAGTGATATATTATTTAGTTTTAAAGTTAGTTGTAGATAGACAAGATGTTTTGTAGCTCAGATAGAATAAATTAAGACTGTTTCAGAAGCAAGATATCTATAACAGAAATATGATAATGGTACTGTTTTCTTTCCTACAATTTTAGATACATAAAAAAGAATTAGTAATTAAAAGGTCTTTAAAATTGCTTTAATATACCTCCTTATATACCCAAATACTTCAGATATGCATCTCAAAATTCCAGCTTGCTTATAATGGATATTTCATTATACTTTGTAAAAAAATAATTAGCAAGTCTTAAAAAACTTAAAATATGGAACATACAGAGACTATCAAAATACAGATTGTAATATAATCAACATAGAGATTATTTTAAAATACATTTATTTATGAAATGAAACGGGAATTTCTGGAGTTACAAGGGGTTCACAACACTTGTTAAGTAAAATGGAACTGTTCTGGAAGGGAGATTCAGCCTTTAAAGAATAAAATGTTACAATTTGAAATGGAAAGTTAGAATACTGGTTAACATCTACCACGTTGACTTTTTTTTTTTTTTTTTTTTGAGACAGGGTCTCGCTTTGTAGTTCAGGCTGGCCCTGAGCTCACTATGTAGCCCAGGTAAGAGGCTGCGAACTCAGCAATCCTCCTGTCTCTGCCTCCCAAATGCTGGGATTACAGGCGTGAGCCACCACACCCGGCACTGTGGTAAATGGTATTGATTGCTGGTGGGTGTGAGTCACCACGCCCAGCATTATATGTGGTTACCGGGGATCGAACTCAGGACCTTGCGCTTGAGAGGCAGGCGCCGGAACCACTGAGCTAAATCTCCAGCCCCACGTTGACTATTTTCAATAATTCTAAAGTTATATGTTTCCTTGAGAAGAGAGCAAACCCTTCATGGGCTTCTGTGAAAATACAACCAGTAAAATAATCTTACTGCAAGGAAACATTTGCTGGCATCATACTTCAGCAGACTGAGAATTCTTTTTTTTTTTTTTTTTTTGAGACAGGGTCTTGCTTTGTAGTTCAGGCTGGCCCTGAGCTCACTATGTAGCCCAGGCAAGCTTTGAACTCAGCAATCCTCCTGTCTCTGCCTCCCCAGTGCTGGGATTATAGGCATGAGCCACCATGCCAACACTGTGGTATGTGGTATTGATGGCTGATTGCCGGTGGGTGTGAGTCTCCACGCCCAGCATTGTATGTGGTTACCGGGATCGAACTCAGGACCCTGTGCTTGCGAGGCAGGCACTGGAACCACTGAGCTAAATCTCCGGGCCCAGAGTGAGAATTCTTTAAAGCTGCAATATAACTTTTTACCTTGGCTTCTGTTGAATTATTAATAGCACTTTTTGTAAGACAAAATGCCGGATGATTATGGCTGCTAACCAACACCAAGTCAGAAATCTAAGATCATAGTTTTGTTTTCAATGTTTCTTCAGTGATGACGTCTTCATGTGAAAGACTATGTCTTTCTCAAAGAAAAGCACTCATCAAAAATGAGTGATCCATGGGCTGAGATATAGCTCAGTGGTACCACTGCCTTCCTGGCAATCATAAGGCAAAAATAAATAAATAAAAATGAGTGGCCCAGCATCTGTGGAAGAGATAGAGCCATGGGGAGACTTCTGATGCACCTGACCCTGGTTCCAGTTGCTCCCAAAGCTCAGAGACATCTTATAAATCTTGTCTACTGGTTGTTAAGCTCCTAAAATTTTTTTTCTCCTAAGAGTAGATTTCTAATTATGAAGTCAATATTCTAAGTAATTAATGAAGTACCACTTACAGTCATTTTTGTTTACATGCTCATTATTAGTTATAATCATTTACACTTACTGAGAATTTTCTAGGAGCTATTTAATCCAAACACTCCTCAGAGGTGCCCATAAATGGAGAGAGGTTCACATGCACCTTTGGCTCAGTGTCTTGAGTTGAATGTGGCTGAGCCCACATTGCTACCAGGTCCCTCTGGATTTAGGCAACCTGGGTTCTTAATCACTATCTGCTGGCTGGATCTCAACTAGGCAAGTTCCTTTTCAGATAACAGGTAAGGGCAGAACAGTAGGATTTCCAGTACTCTGTACATTTGGATCTCAGCATTTCAAAGGTGATCATCTGACTTTTAAGTTTCACAGTACATACTTCATACATCTCTGAATATTTGTTCCTAAAATATCTTCCTGACCTTCTTAAGCTGAAATCCCTGTCTGGTGAATGGTGTCCGCCTTTAGGCTGCCTTTGGTGTCACCTCTGATAGGAACTCCATGCTCCAGGCTTCTGAATGAATCAATTGTTCCTTTTCCTCTTTGTTTCCAGGTAACAGTGAGTTATGTATAGTACTCAAAAGTTTAGCTAGGGGCCGGAGAGTTAGCTCAGTGGTACCGGCTCCTGCCTCGCAAGCACAAGGTCCTGGGTTCGATCCCTGGTAACCACATACAATGCTGGGCGTGGAGACTCACGCCCACCAACAACCAATACCGCATACCACAGTGCCGGGCGTGGTGGTTCACGCCTGTAATCCCAGCATTTGGGAGGCAGAGGCAGGAGGATTGCTGAGTTCGAGGCTTGCCTGGGCTACATAGTGAGCTCAGAGCCAGCCTGAACTACAAAGCAAGA
>PVIC010057215.1:0-10736 GCA_004025085.1 Thryonomys swinderianus
CTCTGGTCGACCATTGTCCTGGCTGGACCTCTGGACTTCAGATCTTGACTGCTAAACATCTGATGTGGCTTCTTCTATCCCTAACTGTTGACATAAAATAACTTCACTACTATTTGTTTCAGAAACAGTTGTGTTCCCAAAAAATACACAAAACAAAGGGAGAGTAGTAATAGGACAGAAGTAATACTGATGATTCTTTAGTATGTGATCTTCCAGGTTTTTATATTCATATTTTGTATTTTTTTTGAAAATGAAATCATCCTCTGCCTACAACTCACAGCCAGTTTGTTGCATATTATTTTGTCATTAAATAATTACCTCCATCAAAAAAAATAAAAACACAGCTATGACCACAGTAAAATATCTTAAATTCCCTTTCTCTCTCATTGTATTTCCCTATCTCTTCCCTTTTTCCTTGCTTTACTATTCTGTCCACATGGAGAGGTTTTTGTTCAATATTTACTTCAATGAATTAATATTTGGAGGTTGTATGGGTTTATGTTACATTATTGTTATTATTTGAAATCTGTGATACAAAGGATGCTGTGAAATCCCTTGATTATCAATTAGGATACGTCAGTTCTTGTAAGTGCTATATAAATACTTTTTTCATAATTGGTGTAAAAATTATGTCCTTATTCTTTCTCCAGTTGCTTTCTAGAGGAAATGGATCATTCATGCAACTCACCTGATCTTTAATCAAATGTGCTTTTGCTTTTCTGACACCTGGGATCAAACTCAGGGCCTTGTGCTTGTGAGGCAGGCGTGGTACTACTCATCTAAATCCCTGGCCCTCGAGTGTCCTTAATTTTGTAATATTGAATTTTATTTTTTAAGAAAAGGAGAGAAATATCATCCAGGGAAGAGTTGTTTGTCTTGTAAAAAGGCTTTGAAAATAAAAATGGACAAGCTCATCTTATTCTGTTCTAGAGAAAAGGAAACTTGGACTTCAAGAAAAAAAAAAAAACTAATGTTTTAATCCAAACTGAAAAGTTATTTTTGTCTTCTGTTCTCTTTTTCTCACGATTTGTTATCACTTGCTTCCTCTACTTCTCGGCCTCCTCCAATATGTTAGTGAAAGATATTTCCATCGTGAATATACATATTCATATTTATATTATTTATAGAACATACTTTATCTATATAGCTGAACACTCTATAATTGAATACTTCAGCTACTTTGAACTGTATACTTCTCTGTCAGGTTAATTTTAAAATTTATTTTGGTGTCATTAGAAAGGTCATATTCTTTCTCAGCTTTTAGGTTAATGATTAAATAAGAAGAGATAAATTCAGTACATGACACTAATTTCAGATCTAAATTAACTTGATTTCACCTTATTCTAAGGAACTGTTATGCTATTGAACATAATTTGTCTACTTTGTACTTTTACTAGAAAAAATAAACATTTTTCAGTAATAATGTATAATCATAAAACAAATAAAGAAATAAATGAAATCCTCCAGGACTATAAACATGTACTGCTTTAAACATGAAATTTAGGCTATAGTACTTTTTAAGCACTTTAATATGGGTGGTAACACATCACAAGCCAAGACATCAACATTTTCTCATAAAATGTCTTAACCTTTAGCAACATTATGCAAACTAAAAAAAAAAATAGCAGTCTTCCACTCCTCAAGGTTTGCAAATTCTCAAGATGATCCATTTGCCCAATAAAAATGTTAAGGGAGCCGGGCGTGGTAGTTCATGCCTGTAATCCCAGCACTCGGGAGGCAGAGGCAGGAGGATTGCTGAGTTCCAGGCTTGCCTGGACTACATAGTGAGCTCAGAGCCAGCCTGAACTACAAAGCGAGACCCTGTCTCAAAAAAAAAATGTTAATGGATGTTGCTCCATCAGGGGAAAATTTTAGAAAGAAAATGCACATATTCATTAAAATAGAATATATGATTTTTTTAGGTTTAAAGTATATAACTATGAGAATAATTAAAAGTAAAAATATATAGTTCTATGAAATAGAATATTGTTCTGCCATAAAGAATGATAAGTTTGAGGCATTTATATTCAAATGGATGTACCTTCAGGACATACTCATAAGTGAAATAAATAAGTCACAGATATGTAAATATCTTTTCTCTGACATCAGAAACTAAAGATGTAGAGCTCTAGAATATATGGTAGATATTGTGAAACAGAAAATACTCAAAGGGAAATGGAGTTTAGGGGTAAGTAACAAGGGGGAGAAGAATATAATGGTAATAAAAAAGGGAAAAGCTTATGTATATAGGAGGTGGGGGTGGTAGGGTGGATGAAGGAATTGGGGAAAAATGAGAATTACATTGTGTCATATAGTAGTACAAATTCTCAATGTTGTGTATGATCAAGATGTATATATATATAACATACCAATAAATATTGAAATTTAAAATAAAATATCTAGTGTAAAACTAGACATTTGAGAAGGCTGTTGGGGAAAATATTTTGGAAATTTCAAAAAATTTGCTCTTGGAGGAAGTGGATATAAATTTATAGTTTAGCTCTGGTACTGACCAGAAATCTGAGCATGATGAGCAGCCTGTACATTTTTGTGCAATTCACTCTGACCGTATGCAAAGTAGCGTAAGATAGAACTCAATGAGTTCTCACCAAGATCTCTCATATGTAGGGACATAGGATATGACTTGGTATATAATAACTGAAAAACACTGTTGGTGAGCAGAGCATACTGATCATTAGTAATAGTTTGGATATTTCTTCTACTTTTTCAGGGGATTTAGTGAAAATATTCTGTTAGCCTTCTATCATGGTGATGAAATCCTTGGTAAAATCAGCTTCAGTGGAGAAAAGATTCATTTTAGATCCAGATTTCACAGGCTTCGGTTCATGTTAGGCTGGTGTCAGTATTTTAGGCAAGTGGGGATGCAGAATATCAAAGTAGAAGGTCAAGTGGTGGACGGAAGCAGAGAGGGAGGAATACTGGGGACAAAATGCATTCTTGAGAGCACAAGGCTCATGTGCTACTTTTTCCAACAGGGAATTTCTAGTACTCCCAACATCCTATTAAATTATTCATTCAAAAGTAGCTTAACCCATTCATAAGGTCAGATCCTCATAATCGACAGCCCTGATCTAGAACTTTACAGCACTGAGAGCCCAGCCTTCCTTCATGACATGAGGTTTTGGGGGGACATGTTAAGATCTAAACCATAACATGTTCACGATAAATATGTTACTCTTAGAAGAAATTGATTAGAAATTATATTTTTGAATTATTATGTGCTTGTAATTCATTGTCTAACATATCAACTTGTACATATATGCGTATGCCTGGGCATTCTAAATGTTAGCAGATCAAGGCCAGGGATTTAACCTGCACAAGGTCACAAATTTGACCCAGGTACTAAAACTACAAAACAAAAACAAAACAAAAAAAAATTTAAAAGCCTCAAAATACTACAAAGTACTATTAAAGATAAGAATATTAAAACTTATCTTTAGGGAAAAATTAGAGAACCATAGTTACAAAACAGGAAGTAAATACATGATTTCTAAAAATTTTACATAATTTCAATCTTAACAGTAATCTGATGACAGTAGACTGACTAAACAGAGGAAAAGTCATCTGTAGCTGACATAATTTGGGATATTAAACTTCAATTTTTCATCTGAAACAAGCTAAACATGAGGAACTAATAGGAATAAAAATTCTCGTTCATAATAATTAATATTTCCACTAAAATCAATTTTAATTCTGAAATTATTGGTCATTAAAATAAAATAAATGTGAAAAAATTAAAAAGCAAAAGAGTTTGTGCTTTGTTCACATTTTTTGGTCATGCCCTTTCCACTGAAAACCCAATATAGTTGTTGACACTTCTGTCAACTTCCCTTCCTCCATGCTTCTTAAATTCTCTGACAATCCAAACTTCACTCCTACTAGTACATATAACTTGCTTCCTTTATGATCACGAATAATCTTCCAACTGCCTATTATGATTGTTTAATTATAAATCCTAACTCCAATATAAAGCCATGGTGTTTTTTTTTTTTGCTTTTTGGAGACAGGGTCTTGCTTTGTAGTTCAGGCTGGCCCTGAGCTCACTATGGTGCCCAGGCAAGCTGCCGCGAACTCAGCAATCCTCCCGTCTCTGCCTCCCGAGTGCTGGGATTACAGGAGTGAGCCACCACGCCCAGCATTATATGTGGTAACCGGGAATCGAACTCAGGTCCTTATGCTTGCGAGGCAGGCGCCGGAACCACTGAGCTAACCCTCCGGCCCAGCAATGGTGTTTTTATTTACTATTTCACTTGGCTTCTAAAATATCACACACTCTCTTTGTATTTTGCTATCTTACTGGCTGTTGATTCTGTTTTATACACTCTCTTATCACATCTTTCAAAGTTCTTTGCATTGAAATATTCTGGGGTCAGTTTTACCCTGACTTATCTCTGCCCTCTGCCCTCTGCCCCTGGCAGACTTCTTCAGGTGCACACTATTCAATCAACTTGTGTGCTCATAAATTCTGACTGTATGTTCAGCTTAGACCCTTTGGTGAACTACTCATGTCCATAGTAACTCCTTTGACATTGCTTATCATCTCCAAATGGACATTCAAAAGACTAAAAATTTGTACAGACAGAATAGTAACTTGAATCTTTCTAATTCTCCTCAAAAAAATGTTTCCATCTGACTTGATGGCAGTTTCACAACTCCAGTCAATAAGGCGAGCTTCACTCCTCATTCAGGTCTCCAGGAAGACCTCATTTTTCAAAATTTAGTGTATCCAGAAGCAAGCAGTACATGTTGCTTGTACTTCCATCTGAGCCAACATTCATTTTTTTTTTTGAGATCTTCCTCCTGGAAAGTTTGACCTCAATCTATATAGTTTATTCTCAAAATAGCAGCCAGTGTTTCATAAATGAAAGTTGGATCATAGTCCTTCCAAGTTCGAAACCCTATATTGGTTCTTCACTCCAGTTAATATCTTACAAAGGCCTGAAGCATGATACTGTCATTGGCTTCTTTACTATTCTGGCCTCGTACCATTTTCTCCCTCATTCATTTTATTCCAGCCACAACTAACTCCTTTTGCTATTAGTTTTATTTATTTGCTGACAGTTTTATTTATTTTCAGACTCCCCTTAGCCTGGGAAGGTTTTTCTCCTAACCAATTAGTTCAAAGTCTTTACACATTTGCTCCTTGCATATCGTTGTAAAACAAGTTTTAGTTTTTACATTTAACACATTTTCAATTTATTTCCTTCTGGTTTCAATCCAGTTATCCTCCCGGCTGGGAAAAGGTAGCCATGAGCTCTTCAAACAAATCCACTTCCTGGCTGGTGGATATTATGCAAGACCAGAAGGCCCTACTCTTGGAGTGGGAAGTTCTCCACTGCCAGCCTCCTGCCACATAAAGCTCTCCAGCCCGGAAGCTCTGCACAGCACCGTCTCAGCAGCTCACAGAAGACTTCCAGTGACCTCAGTCCCAGGACTCGTCTTCTGGTGATCATTTTCTGACGCCATGAAAGGCGCCTTCCGGTAACTTCCACCATCACAGAACGTCTCAGAGGCCTCTGCCCTTGTGCCTCATTGCCACCCTCTCGCACAAGAACTACTTTGCCATTTTATTTTCTAAATTATCTATGATAATTATTAGATGATTTTAAATAGAAAATTCAGCTTTTGTTATAAGAAAGTAATATTAGATATTTTTAAATACAGTCGGGGTACACATTTATGCCTAGGCAGTGCTTTTGTGAATAACTTGCAGGTTTGTAGGAAACAGAATCAGTACTTTTGCTTACAAAACCTACCTGATGGTCAGCAAATCTCATGTTCAAGTTCAAAATCCAGGATTCCAAATATAGGCTGGGTTTTCTTTCTTTCTTTTCTTTTCATTCATCAACTCAGTGACAGATTGACTGCATATACAAGTATTGATTTATGAAAGAATATACTAATTTAGCACAAATAGGTTTAGCAAAGAAAGTTTTTCTAGAATTCAAATTAGAGATTAAAATCCTTTTTCAAAGCTGCACAGATGGAAATAAATCTGGTAGAATAAAGAAAAGGGAGAAGAAGAATGGGCAGGAGGTGTCAGAAGCAAAGAAAAGAGAGGCAGAGAGCAGAGAGAATGTAGAAACAAACACCCCATGTACACTCTGCTCCTTTCGGTTCTACTCTTGAGTCAATTTTTTTCAAAACCTATGGCCCAGCGCTGAGAACTAGAATGTTTTCTGTTATGTTCAGAAACAGTAACTGGATACTGGATTCTCTTATGTGCTGGAAATACATTCAAATGATAATAAAACAACAGTGTTGAAGATGGTCCAGCTCATATTCATTGGACAGTGAGAAAATAAAGTACACCTCAATTGCAATGGCTGTCAGACATGTAAATACTCCTCTCCATATGTATTTATTCTAAATTTATTTTCTGTACAATTTGTAATGATGTTACTAGGCACTCAGCAACTTGGAAAACAGGAAACCATTTTTGGTAAATGCAGAATCTTTCATCTTGGAAATGCTGTGCCTAAAATTACAGTTATGCTACAGGCTGATTTATAGCGGTGCTGTTGATTATTTACTGTATCATCATGAAATAACTCTATTGTAACTTTGTGATTTACCAAGTGTTTTATGTAAAATTCTGAAAGGTGATTTAACACGGCTCTCTAAATAATTCCTCTCCTCTCTATAGCCCCCGATGCTGACTCAAATTTATGATGTCAGCCTAAAGATGAGATGCTTCCATACAAAAAACATCTTTATGAGTAGGTATTTTCAACAGCAGCAATGTTAGTCACAGAAAGGTTCTCTTTCAGGAGCTAAACTTCCAAAAGACATGATTAGAGTCTGTTTTTGGTTGTACTGGTTTCCATGACTATCGAAATGTCATGCAATACACCACAACCAAGCCACTTTTAAAGCTTACCGAACCTTAATTCACCTTTAGAGCTCACACAAAATTAGGAAGAATGAAATGGCCCTATAGAAGTCACAAATCAAATGGATGTCCTCTCCTTTTCTCCTCTACATCTAGTAGTAATCATACAAGTAAATTTCCTAGGTTTAGAAGAACCAGTTTACTTAATGTCCACGATAGTTAATTTTAAGGGTCAATCTAATATGGTAAAGAATGCTCAGAAAGCTGGGAAAATATCATTTCTGGGAATCTCCATAATGTTTCCAGAGGAAATAAACATTTGATTTCATAGGTTGAAAAAGACCAGACTGTACTCACCCATGTGGGTGGCTATCAGCCTATTCATCAGTTGAGGACCTGAATCAAATGCAGAGGTGGACAAAGGATGAATTAGGTCTTGGTTTAATCTGGGCCATTCATTTTATCCTGCTCTTACACATTTGGGCCTTCTGGGCCTCAGGCCATTGGAAATGGACCAGGACATTTTCCTGGGAAACAGTTTACAGATGACAGATTAGGTAGAAGCTCTTCGTCCTCAAAACCAAGTACTTCAGTCCCTGTAATATATCTCTATGTAAAGTCACACATCACTTTAAAGCAGGGGGATGTTATAATAAATGCTTCAATGGGGAATGTTATACTTGCATGTAGTTTATATGTTAAGACAACTAAAGCACCACCAGGTAATATAATTCTGGGGATCACCATTGCATATGAAGCTCATTATTGGCTGAAATGTTATGCTACACTTATTTGTACTTATCTAATGGTTCTATTTATATGGAAAAAACTTACTAATACTTTGTGGAGTACTTTATTTAATATTTTAGGAAATTCATGGTAAATCAGGTCAGTTATTCAACTAGCATATCTAGCAATAAAAATTTAGAATATTCTGAATAGCAATGTTAAGTAGTCTTTACTCAGTTAATGGGATGAATCTGAGAGGAAACAGACTGGGATGGAGTAAAATCCTACTAATAATTGACAAAAGGGTAGCTATCAAATTAACTACATGACATTAGCTGTCAATCACTGTATTTACTCAAGAAAATCATTCCAGATTCAATCTACTACTTTTTATATGTTTTAAAACATGATCAAAATTGTTTAGTTTGCTTACTAGATGAAAAAATAATCATGATAAAGATATCTAATCACTTCAATTGTTTTGGGTGTTTCAACCTCTGGGTCCGTAAGTAGCTTCTGAGAATCACCCAGTTGTTTACATTTGGAACTAAAAACTCAGATGTGGATCCACATAAAAGCTGAAGACTAAATGTTTGTGTGTCTGCCACCCATGTCCCTTATAAAGAATGTACTTTGACTCAATAGAAAGACAGTAAGAATAGATCTTGAGTTTACTTTAGTTGTCTGTTTTCACATGCAGATTACCTGATCTCGTTAATGAACTATATACCCAGGGGCTCTCCAGTCCCTTGGGTCATAGACCAGAACCACTCTGTGGCCACAGAGCAGAAGGCAAGTGCCAGGTGAGCAATCAAAGCTTCATCTTTCTTTCTAGCTGCCCCAGGTCTCTCACCTGAGGTCCATTTCCTCTCAGACCAGGGGTGGCTTCAGATTCTCATAGGAACCAGAACCCCTCAGCGAACAGCACACTCCAGACGTTCAGCTGTGGTTACTTAAGGAATCAAACGCTCCATGATCTGAGAAGGAGCTGAAGCAGTGATGCTAGTCCCGGGGAATGTAATCGTGATAAACTGCAAACCTACTCTAATAAGCAGAGAAATGTAACATCGTCCTGCCCCCCCCCCCATCTGCGGAAGAAATGTCTTCCATGAAACCAGTACTTGTTGCAAAAAAAAAGATGGGGATTGGTGCTACACCCCACCCACTGTCCAGAGGAAGCCATAATACTCTCAGACATAATTTCTCTCTCTTTTTTTTTTTTTTTTTGAGACAGGGTCTCGCTTTGTAGTTCAAGCTGGCTCTGAGCTCACTATGTAGCCCAGGCAAGCTTTGAACTCAGCAATCCTCCTTACTCTGCCTCCCAAGTGCTGGTATTACAAGGCGTGAGCCACCACGCCCGGCACTATGGTATATGGTATTGATTGCTGGTGGGCGTGAGTCTCCACGCCCAGCATTGTATGTGGTTACCAGGGATCAAACTCAGGACCTTGCGCTTGCAAGGCAGGCGCCAGAACCACTGAGCTAATCCTCCGGCCCACAGACATAATTTCTTAATAGCCAGACTTGGCCCCAGCAAATGTGAATCATCCATTTAAAATACATTTTGTATAACATAGACTTCTTTTTTTCACTCTCTCTATGGACTAAGCCATGCACTTTTAAGTCCTAAGGAGATGCTACCTCAAAGATTGTGTGTTTCAGTTCATGCATATGACTAGATACACTACGTTTTCATTTCTCTTTCACTCTTTTACTTGCTTTTTAAAATTCTTACTTCTTTCACCCAGACATGGACATTTGTGGTTCTCAGTCTGTGTTTCAATGCTGGAAACCGATTTCCTACCTTGATGAATGAGCACTGCCAGAGCTTATATACTTTGATGCCCTAGCACCTCATGGAGTCATAATGAGAACTGCTGCTTCCTAATAGGTATTGCTGTTAATGCTAGTGAGAAAAAAGGGGTTTTAAGGGATGATTTATTGACTACACAACACGATTCCTAAACTGATTTGCTAGTTGACAAGTAACAATAATATTACCAGCTGATATTAAGCTTGTGTAAATGGAAAGTTAATATAGAAAACTGATTTTTTAGAGTATTTCACTACTGACATATCTAAAGTGAAAAGATCTGAGTCCTATCTTAATGGATTGAAGGCTCAAAAATCACCTGCTTGGAAATCTGAGCTGCTAAATACCTAAAGTTCGTGATACCTCATAGATAACCTTGAAGGAATAATTATCTTTAGGCCTATCCAGTTCCTTGCCTTGATTTCTCATCCCACAAGACCTGAGATTTGTATCCTTACTCCTATGATAATGATATACTTTTTGTGTCAGAGTACAACATTAAATCCCATGTATCTGTCTGCTAAATGTCTTGAAACACATCCCAGCTTTAGAAATAAAATCAATTCTGATTATACTAAAAATAGTTTAGAAAATATATTTTCTTTCTTCTCTATAGTATGGAAACTAAATATCTGAAAGTGGCCATTGCAGTGTGTGTGTGTGTGTGTGTGTGTGTGTGTGTGTGTGTGTTCCACTTTATTCTGGTGATATAGTTATGCATTGGAGTAATATATTCTTTGCATATGTATACTGAGATACCAAGGGTGGAAACAGTTTGTCTTACAGCCTTATCTATTGAATGTTAAATTTAAACAAGATCAGCCTAACTTTATAACTGTTGTTCTTTCCATTATTTTAACACAAGCATCAACAGTTTTATTTATTATTGTCATTGACTTATTTTGCTAAGAAAATACATTAAAATCACTTTTGGAAAAATTATTGTTTTTTTTCATTTTGAGCCCTCTGAAATTTAGCAAAGAAAAAAGAAAATCAAGCACCTATTTCTTGGACCACAAAAAGGACATGAAATTTCTGAAACTCAGTCTGTGTAACGGAGTCATGAGAGTTCTGAAGGTGTGAAGGTCTAACGTCTGTGCTCTGCGTCACTCTTGTTCTCTGTATCCAAAATTTGTGGGGGACAAATCACCCTGATAAACTTAAAATATGTCATCGTGGAACCACTGACCACAAGGATAGTCTTTGGGTAGATGAAACTTCTGCAGACAACTAAGTTTGTTAGAAATTATTATAAGACAGAGAGATAAAGCTGGGCTCTCAGTATAGAAAAACTATGTGCCACATTCACCAGTTAACATTTGAAAAAGAGAAGACGTACTG